>JAKUCV010006724.1:100682-114877 GCA_028386065.3 Turnera subulata | reverse complement strand
CGCTAGTCTTGATTTATTATTACAACCCATCCATAATAATAATCGACTAGGGACATTTAAGAATATGAAATATTCTAGGGTTATAAGTATGTGCAAGCGTTTATCTCATAAACGATACTTATTGGAATAACCTTAAAGTGTATGTACATGACTATAAATAAACATCCATGATTGGCTTTTGGGCATATTACTAACAGGGCGATCTCGGAATTATACAAGTATGGGACTGTATAAATAAGAATAGCTCTAATGAAGTGATTTCGAGGTTGTACAGGTATGGGACTGTACAATTGAGAATAGCTTAAATGGTTTGATGGGTACTAACTATATCAACAAGGTGCACCTACCTTTTCGATGCTCATTCCAGAAAAAACTCCAAAGTTAAGCGTGCTTGACTTGGAGCAATTCTAGGATGGGTGATCTCCTGAGAAGTTTTCCCCGAAAGCATGCGAGTGAGGACAAAGCATGTTGGAAAAGTCCCGTGTTGGTCTGTAGTGACAGTCGACAAGCCGGGACGTTACAACCACAGTTGGAGCAAACAGAGGATGTAGTACTGATCAAGCCGATTGTGGCAATTACATTTCTTCTGGTCTGTAATATCTATGCTTAGGATTTTATGGTTATGATTTGTCTCAAACTTTCCAATTTGATGAATATATATATCTATACTTGCTGACAAAAAAAAAAATAAGCTCCTCCAAAAATAATGATTTTGCAAACAAAAAAGAAAGCTTAGAGCTTCTCCCTTTTTTTTGTTCGAAATTGTGGCTTAAGAACTTGCATCAAGGTTTATCATTCACGGGTAAAATTTATTGAGTATACCACGTGATACTCTATTTTTTTTTTTGCTAGAAATGGAGGGTGAACTGCCCATTCAATTAATTAACAGAAGTTATACAAAGTCGAGGCAAGTACATGAAGGTGCCTAAGAATTTGAATCAATTTCGACTAGTGAGTTGTTGTAACTATGTTCATAAGGTTTTTTCCGAGGTAGTAACTAATAGACTGAAGTGGCATTTGGACCTAAGAGAAGCATGCAAGACAACATCCTCCTAAGTATCTCGCGAATCTGTGCAAACTATGCATCCGTACTACTGGATCTAATCATTATGGGCTAGACGAACAGTGTTGCATGCTTCCTCGGCCGGGCTTTGAGAGTGACTGATATTAGGGCAAGTGACCCAAATACTTGTCCATAGGGACTAATATCTAGGCTTGAGGTTGCCTAAATAACTGTCTGTCGAGACCAATATCCAGGCTTAAAGGCCTAAATACCTGTCCATAGGGAATCTAAGCCTGGATGGTTCGATAGGCCATATCCCTAGGATATAGTTCAATTACTAGATTTATGGCATAACCTAGGACTATGATAGTGATCTAAGTTATAGCTACCTTTAATTGCGAGAGTAAATAAAAGGCATGGTAATGTAAAGGAAGAAAAAAAAAGTAAGGGTAAAATGTGTATGTTGTTTGCTTGATTGTTGGTGTCAGTTTACAGGTATAAGGGTCCTATTTATACTATATACAAAGTCATGCTTTAACCCCAAGTCGATTTGTAAACCTAGAAAATCTAGGAGGACCGTCATAATTAAAACCTAGAGAATATAGGAATTAACTACGATCTCAATCAACATGGGTCGGCTTATCGCCTGTTCTAGAAAACCTAACCCATTTAAGAACCAAAGCCCACTAGTCTAACCCGTTCCTGTGGCACAAATAGTTGTCCCCCAAATAGCTTTTATTCCGCACAAGGAATGAAAGAGTATTTCCCTTAATAGTGCACGAACGGTGCATATCACATCGCCTTTCCTGATCCCATGTTAATAGTCTCACCCTTCCCCTGAAGACCTTTCGTAATCCGTCCTAGGAATACCTAGAAAATTCCTCATGAATTTATTAATGGGCTCATGATTACCCTGGGAATCTAAATCGACGAGAACTTTTAGATTTCCTGTAAGAACAGTAATAAATTTCCAGACGTTCTTCTAACCATACTGCACTTCAACACTTAAAACTTCCAACAATACAGTGATGCCCCCCTCCTTCTTAACTTTCATTTCCTTCTGGCAGCAACTTTCCCACTCCTCGTACTAAGGGTGAGGACTCTTTGGCTAATGACAGCCAAAACTGGCACCACGAGCAAAGGATGCCAAGCGGCGACTCCTCCGTTAATCAGAGCAGTGATTCTGACGACGAGGAGGAAAATGAAAATGAAGTCCCGAGGGCTAGATGATGGTGATGACAGCCATCAGGCCACAAATCTAGAGTACGCTCTGGAACCTCTTGCCGGAGCAGCTGGCGCTGAGGGCATTAACGCCCCTCCTTTTCCTGGCAACTCCGAGCTCTGATAGTCGTTGAGGACGACGATCAATGGGCTCCGAATCAGTTGGAGTCAACTTCTACTAGCGAGATTTGCCGTTTGGAGAGGAAGATTGAACTTCTTTTCGAGGAAGTACGGCGGGCCATGATAAAAGAACTTCGGTATTCTCTAGAGGGCAGCTCCTTAAGGAGGGCGAGGCAAAGTGAAGAAAGACGAAGATTTTAGGAGTTTCTTCATCGTTATTTGCTTTTGTTTTGTTTGTAAAATCCTTTTTTGTATGTAGCCTAGGATAGGATCATAGGAATTTTTTTTGTATACCAACCTTCATATTTAAAATTTCAAGAGATGAAAATTTGTCTGCTATTTGCACTTCTGCATTGAAATTTGACTTTGACTTTGTTAGCACCCAAATTTTTCCCAGCCATTCTGAAATGACAATTTTTCGTTTAGTTGATAAAAAGTCAATAGTAGGAGATAAAATATATTTTTCAGTGGTCATGAGAACCCATCATTAGTGTCACAATTTATCACAAAGTGTCACGGAACTTTCCGGAATTTTTCAGAAAAGGACCGAAATTGGCTTGAAGCCGTGAGTCAGAATGTTTGACCAGGATATTTTGGTCAATTGACAAAGAATTCTGACGCTTCTTTTAAAGGCACAAGCTGGAGGATCGAAATTGGAATATGTTGTTGAAACAGTAAAAAGTACACAAAAGAGGTGAGGTTTCGAGTTCGAATCCTACATTTATCAAGTACCTGATAGAATTATTAAAACAAGTATGGCAAACTCAACATTGACAACCGAAGCACTAACTGTCAATGCACATTTTGAATTCTTGGCAGAGCTAACAAAACTGAAGATTGGATAGCTAATGTCCTGACTTTCTTATGCTAGTTGGCTTCTAATACCTCCACAAGGCTTGAATTGTATTATATCTAATGATGCTTCTTAATCTATGATAGAGTACCTTTTTTAGAAAACGGAAAAAGAAACCTACAATGTCTAAAATGATAGGTCACATCCTCCACAAAGGAATTGCTGATAATATATCTACTCTCTTAGTCTTAGTTATGACTTTTCACCTGTTCTCAATTTATTTAAGGGTCAATCATATTTTTGGTCTTTGTGTTTATCGATTTGGTCATTTTTCATCCTTGTGTTTCAAAATAGACATTTTTCATCCCTGTGTTGATTTTCCGGGACATTTTTCATTTTTCTCCGATTTTCTGAAAATAAAATGCTGACATGTCAATTTTGAAATTGACACATCAGCTATGCACGCAACTCAAATCACACCACCCAACCCGTTTTTGCCCATGGATTTTGGTTTTGCTCTTTTCAAGTTAAATTGGGGCCATATAGCTAATGTGTCATTTTTTTAATTGACACGCCAGTATTTTCTTTTTGGAAAACCGGGAAAAATGAAAAATATCCCGAAAAATCAATACAGAGATGAAAAACGTCTATTTTCTAACACAAGGATGAAAAATGCTTAAAGCAGTAAACACAAAGGATCAAAAATATGATTGACCTATTTATTTAATTATTTTTGGATCAAAGTCACAGCGGCCTTCTCCTCGTTTTTGGGCAAACATATGCATCGGCATTTTCCTTTTGTTTTTAGATGGGACCTGCATTCCACATTACACAGAAATATTCAAAGTGATATTGGGCTATTTTTTAGCCAAAAGGGCTGTTTTTGATTGGGAAAGAAAAGTTAGATGGGCTATACCTTTCTAACAACAAGGCTTATTATTATTCTTTTTTTAACAGTCAGGAGGAAACAAGACTTAATTGAATGGAGAGAAACAAATAAGCGGGCCTGAATGAGAAAAAGAAAAAAAGAGATTGAAAATGCCATTTTTTCCTCCCACAAACGATGTCGTATGGCCCGATTCCGATTTCCGGGTTTTTTCTTTTTGTTTTTGGTTTCTCAACAATGGATGGATAGATAGGCCGCTGCATAGCAACTGAGAGAAGTGGATAGATATGATAACAAAAGCACTGAAGGAAGGCTGAAGCAGGGAAGCTCGGGAGTGGAACTTAAAACTCTCCCTTGGGTCCTTCATCCCTATCATCGTCATCCAACACTCGCAAGCAAGGTTTAGCATATTAGCAACAAAATGTCTGCTTCCACTTCCACTTCACTCTCCTCCTTCTTCTTCTCCTCCCTCTTCCTCTCCTCCTCTCCTCAGCCCCAATTCCCCAAACTCTCTAAACGAAAACCCCACCACTACTCCTCTTTCTCCGTCTCCTGCCAGGTCGCCACCCTCCCCGTCCTCTCCTTCACCGGCGAAAAGGTCGGCGAGACCACCCTCGACCTCAAGTCCGCTCCCCCCGACACCGCCCGCGCCGTCGTCCACCGCGGCCTCATCACCGACCTCCAGAACAAGCGCCGCGGCACCGCCTCCACCCTCACCCGCGGCGAGGTCCGGGGTGGCGGCCGCAAGCCCTTCCCCCAGAAGAAGCTCGGCCGCGCCCGCGCCGGCTCCATCCGCTCCCCTCTCCGCCCCGGCGGAGGCGTCATCTTCGGCCCCAAGCCCCGCGACTGGAGCATAAAGATCAACAAGAAGGAGAAGCAGCTGGCCATCTCCACGGCCCTGTCGAGCGCCGCGTCGGAGAACATGCTGTGCGTGGAGGAGTTCGGGGAGAAGTTCGAGAAGCCGCGGACGAGGGAGTTCATTGAGGCCATGAGGCGCTGGGGGTTGGACCCCAAGGAGAAGGTTATGTTCCTGGTCTCGGATTTGACCGACAATCTGGGTTTGTCTAGCCGGAATATTGGGACCTTGAGGATGCTGACCCCAAGGACCTTGAATTTGTTCGATATCCTCAACTCTGACAAGCTTGTGCTTACGCCCGATACCGTCCAGTATTTGAATTATATGTATGGTGTGGGTGGTGATGATGATGAAGATGATGATGATGATGATGAGGTTGCAGAAGATGCCGCCGAGGAGGAGGAAGGTTAGTTGATTGTTCTTTCTTATTATGTGCTACTTTTTTGTTGTTCTTCTCAATTCTTTTATTTTCTATATGATTAGCCAACTTATTAGTAGTTGCCACCGCTAAAAGGATATTTCTTGATTGTGCTATGGCTATTTCAAGTAGTACTCTCTCCATACGTCTTTAGATAAGATACTCCATTGTATTGTATGATTGATTTTTTTGAGGATGGGCCATGTTTATCTTGTTGTTGGAAGGGAACATAATAATGAACTGGCACTCTAGTGCATTGCATTACTTCTCTTGCTCCAGACTGTTTTGTAAATCATTCTTCTTGGCTGGGACTTTAGCTTCTGAACTTTAGGCTTCGTTCCTCAGAACTGTTGGCGTGGGAATATTATCTGTTGCTTTACATGGTGTGGGTGTGATGATTTTCAAGTTATTTCATTTTCAGCGACATGAACTGTATTCCGCGAAACAACCAAGAATTGCAATTGCTTTAAAAGTTGAACTAAGTATTTCCCATAAAAATGTTCCAATAAGTAAAAGATACTATCCAATGGGCATCCTGATGAGAACAACACTCTGCTGGAACAGGAAATTTGAAGAGCTTAAGCCCTTCGCTTAACAAGTTTTAACATTTGCAACTGTCCTTCACAGTTCTTTTCTTTTGAGCATGGTATTGACACTACACTCTTCTTGCTAAATACTGTGCTGCTTGTTCCGTGTTGAATTGCTGAATGCAAATGGCTCTACTGTTTCTTTTCCCTTTTTCTGCTCCTCTAATTTCTTCATTGGAGTGTGCTGAACTTTATCGGGTCTTCTTTTGCTTATAATAGAGTTTCTTGATACTATCTTTTATCTCATTTTTCTTGTTATTTGACTTCTGCTCAGGGAGTGAAGCTGAAGAGAGTTCCGGTGCTGACTGACTGGTGGTGTCTAAAGAGTTTTGAGCCTTAAAACCTGAAGAGTATCTGTTCTGTATGGAAGCAGACAATTATATTTGTTTGCAGCCTGCATCCTGCGAAGCAGACTTGTTGTAGGATAACTTTTTATTGTACCTTCTCCTTGTATTTCGGACAATGCTGTTTTGTTTAAAAATGTATCTAGTTAATTAGATCATTTTTTAGGAACTCCCATATCCTGTTATATATCAAAAGATTGCATTCAGGTTCAACTCGTATTCCCTATTTGAAAATTTTAGATTATGGCTTCTTGTCACTTTATCTTGATATTTCCAGTGGTCATTGGCATCCAATTCAAACACTACATCCTCCTATCCTATTTCTATGTAAACCTCATTGTTCTTCTCAATTCTTTCAGGAACATGTCCTCCCTGTCATTGGCTTGGGTGTTGTAGAGGCTGTTCTTCATAATATCACCAATCGACAATGACTTCAAATCAATTTTAAATCATTTTATTTCTTCACAATTTAGATGTGCCTGAAAGTAAACATCAATAGACAGTAGACAATTGTGGGATAAACATAGTTAATTATTACTTAATGAATGCAATATTCTAAAATGCAAAGCCAAAAACTACAAAATGTACTAATGAAGTGTGCATATTTCATGCATCATGCATCATCGGAGAAGTCGAAGTGATAACAGGTTGAACGGGAAGTCGAAGTGATAGCAGGTTGAAGGGTTAAGTTTTATCAGATCCAATAACTGAACAGTTAACACGTGTTAGTTTGTAATTTCATATCAGGTGCGGAATTGGACCTGAGTACCAAATTTGATGAAATAAGTGAAATTCATAAAAATCTAGTAGAATAACCACATTTTTTAAAAAAAGAGGTGCGTACAGAAACCAAAAATCTCATTAATCCGTGAGAATAAGTCCCAGTAAGCATAGACAAAGGAGCCAAAAAAACAACACTTGATGCCGCAAAATCTAACTTCAAATAATTTGGGGGCCAAATTCAAAATGAATAACAAACGCGGCGGGGGGGGGGGGGGGGGGTTTGGGGTTGGGCCGGGAAGGGGAGCGGATAGACTCATTAAGCCGTAAGTTGGCACTTGGCACCTGCCTTTTTCTTTTCTTTTCTTTTGAAGATTGCTTTGGTTGAAAATAGATTTTATTTTTGCTTTGGAAATAGAATCTTGTTAAACTGAGTTTAAAAATGGGGAACCACATGTTAACCCAATTAGGGGGGTGCATAGTAAAAGCCAAGGAACGGGCTTCTTCATTGTTGTGAATATCCATTAGCTAAAATTAAACGTCGTCATTTTGTAAAACCATATATGGTTGTAATAATAATCCGCAAATAACTTCCTAACTCCCTTCCTCGAGCTTCCACTCTCATGGCGTCTACTACCTCTTTTGTTTTGCCCTTTTTTTTTTTATTATTTTTATTTTGCGTAAGAATGGAGAGACGAGCGCCCTGTATCACTAAAATCAAGTGCCGAATACACACAATCAACGCTTTTCCACAGCAAAGGAGTACTACCGCTCACTGTCTAATGCTCCAGGCAAATGACAGTGGCAGTCAAATGAATAGTCACATGACAAATTGTAAAAGTAATGTAATAAGATGTTTCACCATCGCTATAAAGTAGAACGCACCTGGTAAGATGAATAAATATTTCAGATAAGAAAAATTTACGTATTTTCTCGATTTCAAAATCTAGGAAAGTTATTTTGAGCCAAGGAAACCAATCAATTTCCAATTTTATCACCATGACAAAAACGTTTTGTCTTCAACAACATGCTATATATACTAATTGGAATACATCTTTGTTGAAAACACAAACGATCACGCAATCGTTTTCCAGTTTCACCCATACATAAAAACGCAAACATGTTATAAATTTATTATTTTGAGGGATCAAAATGTAGTGAATGTCATTTTGAGGGACTATACTGAACTTTGTCCACATTATATATATAAGAATGAAAATCAGAAAAATGATGATGAAAACGGGAGAACCCTATCTTCTTCCTCCATCCTTTTCTTCTTCTTCCAACATCCTTCCATAAATTACATTCTGTTATAACACGTTATCAGCACGAAGGTGCTCTAATTAGTCCTTGAATCCATTTTCACTGCCGCCGGCCGGGAGAAGAAGAAGGACCAATTTTCCTGTAACAGCCCGGGTAAAAATTTTGGATTTTTACCGGACTGTAAAAGTCTATTTACCGTGATTTACTGTTGAATTAATCTTGGGTAATTAATTCAAGGTAAAACGGGAGTCGTTTTTCGAAACCGAGGGTTTTCCCGCGCTCGTGATTTTCCCGTGAATTTTTCGGAACTAAGTTGGTATTTTTCGGGTTTCGGAATTTCTCGGAAAATCACACCGGAAAATAACTAAGGAGGTATCGGTTATTTTCTGGTCCGGATCGGATTCGCCCGTAATGCAGACGAACTGCATTATTGTTAATCACATGTTAAATAGTAATTAACATGTTATAAATTGAGGAATCAGCAGGAGGGTAACCGGGTGAGGAGGAGAAGAAGAAGAAAAAAAAAGAAAGGAGAGAAAAGGGAGAGGAAAAAGAAAAAAGAGAGAAAAAGAAAAAGCGAGAAAAAGGAAAAAAAAAGAAGAGAAAAGGAAAAAAAAAATAGGAAGAAGGAAAAGAAACAGAGAGGAAAAGAAATAAAAAAAAGAGGAAAAAAAAAGAAATACAGAAAATAAGAAAAGAAAAGAAAATCGGAAGAAAAAGAAAAGAAAATAAAGAAAATTGCAGAAAAAGGAAAAAAAAGTATGGTGAACAGTGCCGTCAACCCCGGGAGCGCCTCCATCACTGTTCACCTCGAGCCGATCCCCGGCGAATCTCGCCGCACCACCACCGCCGTCGGAACCGCCTCACCATCGCGACCTCAATGGCGCTGCCCCCGCCTGACGCCGCTGCGAGACGCGCCGTCCAGAAGCCTTGACCCGTCGGCAGACCCGGCGGATCCAGCTCCTCGGTGTCTCCCGTTTCTTGCCGGCGTTGCAGCGCTGGTTTTCCGCCGTCCCCGCGCCGCTCGTGCCGCCTCGACGCCGTGGTAGAGCTCGCATTCCCTCCTGTGCCCGTCGTCGCCGTCGCGCCGCTGCGACCCGCCAAGGTAAGCAGATCCGCTTCGTGTATCAGGTCGTGGGATTCGGGTTGATGATTAGTTGGGCTCGGGCTGGCGGGCTACAGGCTGCGCGCGGGCCTGCTGCTGGTCAGTCTTGGCCTGGGCCTGTCCTTGGGCTTGGGTTCTGGGCTGGGCATGGGCTTACTGTTCATGGCCCAGTCCAGTAAAAAAAATAATAAAATAAAATGATATATATGTCTATTTATTTAATTTCGGGAATAAAATAAATTTTGGAAAAAAATATATTTACTTTGAGAAAATTATGGACAGTATAATTCTGGTATTTTCAGGAAAACATAAATACATTTACTTTGATAAATAATTAAGTTATGTTTTGGAAAACTATTGTTATTTGGAAAAAAAATATATATGCCTTGGAAATAATTTCTGAAAATTTAATATGAGTGCTATTTCGTCTGGAAAATTATGATTAAAGTATATGTAAATAAATATGTATTTGGAAAATTAAGGTTAATTATATTTTGTGTTGGAAAATTAAATTGTATATATATATATTTAGAAAAAGATAAATACTATATATTTTCTAGAAATTATAAATAGGTTGTTATTTTCTGGAAAAATTATGATGAATATTATTTTGGGAAATTATAATTATTTTATGAAAATATATTTTGAAAAAGAGTTTTAACTAAAGTATGTTACCGAAATTATATTCGGATATACGTATGGTTAAATGTTTTCGATAAATTGAAATAATAAAGGATAAGTAATCGGGATAGGATTATTTCGTAATATTGGCATCATAGAGTACCGAATATGTGCATTTATGTGTATGCATTGTTTTGTTGTATAGGTTATGATATCGAGCAGTTCCTGTGGAACCGGCTTTGGACCGATTGATGTTTCCAGAGTTGAGTAATCGGCTAAGGTGAGGTTAAGTAAATATTTATTTACATCCCGTGATATCAAGTTGCTGTTTGCTTACTGTGTCCAATGATGCTGGTATGATACTTTGTGGCTGTGTGTGGTTTGTTGTGTGATGAATTGAGATGATAATTGTTGCCGTTGATGTTGTGTAATTATTATTGTTGTTGATATTATTGATGATGTTGGGATTTGTGGATATAAGTGAGATTGTTGCTGTTGTTGACTGTAGAATTGTGTGAGTTGAGTACCGGGGGTACTATTATGTGATGACAGTTTGGTATTGGATATTATCCAGACGAGCGGAGAGGCTGCGAGCCTGCTCGGGATAATGAGATAATGGTTGGATGATAGAAATGTAGTAACTAGTCGAGGGGAAAGAAAATAATAAAATGGAAACACTTAGACATCTAGTAAGTCACAGTTAAATGTTGGAACAGCCAGATGGTAGTCTTAGATTATGGTGCTGGGGGAGAGTTAGTGGCTGGTGCCTGCTCCCTGTCTGTACCAAGTTATTGTTATTGTTTGGGCACTGGGGGAGAGTTAGTGGTTGGTCCTGCTCCCTGTCTGTGCCAGTTATTACGTGGAGGTACCGGGGAGGGGTCCACGGGCTAGCTAGCTTGACTACCAGGCGACGGCCATCATTTAGCTTGTGATAGGGGCCCTGATAATAAAATTGGAATAGCGTGTCTAGAATCACCAGTGTGTATTTAAGGTTCGTGAGAACCTTGGTAAATTGTTGTGTTGTGACTTGGAATAGTTACGGTGTATGTATATGTATATTTGCTTATGGGTTTACCCGGTGGGCACTTCGGACTCACCCCTCACCTGCGGGCTTTCATCCCGTAGGTTGAGTTATTTGTGGTTCAGGTACATTGCATTCCAGACAGGCTGCGGCGTTATCCCTTGGACAGGACTCGGATCCATTAGTTGCATCATGGGTTGCATACAGTGTCTTTGTGAGTCGTTAAGTCTTCCGTTGTGCATTTTATTGTTATTATTGGGCCATTGGGCCGGATGTGATATTTTGCTGTTGGGCCATTGGGCCGGTTTTATTATTATTGATGTTTGTTATTTTGGGCCGTTGGGGCCGAGTTGTTGTTGTACACACTGTATGCTGGGTCTGATTGGTTGGGTTGTCACAGTTCCGGCTTGTGTTTACTGTGTACGGTAAATACGGTCCGGGGCGTCTCATTTTGGTAGCGGAGCGGGCGTTAGGTCCTGTCGAGCAGTCTATGTGTGGTTGTTGTCTTGTTTGCATAATTCGCTCCAGTTGGTTATTATTTTACATCATTTAGTTAGTGCATAATGGATCCAGTCAAGGGACGCCAGCTGTCGCGGAACATACACATATGAGGTAATGATGCCATAATATGCGAAAATACAAATATTATTAATATTGCTAATATTTTGATAGAAAGGGAAATATTAATATATTGATTGCAAACAGAGAAATTACATTGATATTTAATAAAAGGGGAAATGATACATGGATTTTTGATATTTTATAAAAATAAGAAAATACATTTAACGGTTTGCAACGACGTTGACACGGAAGCTGTTTGCGTCACTGTTGACGTTGACCGTGACTCTGTCGCTCCAAGAGAACCACATGCCGCCTCTGTCGCGCTGGCCGGGAATCTCGAACCGGTTAGCTTGAGGGAATCGGAGTGGAATCAGACCGTGATCGTCCCGTGGTTGCCACTGCGTCTCCGTCAGAAGAACCATATTTGGCTTGTACTGGTTCTTCAAGTCCCTCAGAGTGCGCGAGAATTCCTGTGCACGCCTTGCGACGCCTCTGCAGTTCCACACCAGTAGCCGTACCTTTGGCCAAGTTGGAGGTAGCCGAGTCATTCTGGGTATGCTCTGGGCTGTCGTTGAGAGCTGGTAGTAAGCGCCTTGCTCCACATTTTGGCAAGTGGACTCCAGGTTGAACTCTTGAAGCCTATCCGAGATGAAGAACATCACGGAGTTTGCTGAGCCGTAGTATGAAGTCCTCAGTGTCCCATGGTCCTCTAAGAAGAACACCTCTTCCATTGGAGTGACGAAGAACCGCGGCGAGTAGAGCTCGTCGACAAAGACTAGTCGTGGCATTCTGCCGAGCTCATTCGGAAGTTCTTCAGCACGCTCGTTGACCATGCTGTACGCCAGTCGATTCCTTCTGCCAAGGTTGGCACCTTCGACGAAGAAAACTGAAGATGGAGCAGGCATTTTGATTGGAACGTGTGGGGTTTTGATTTGAACGTTGTGGTGTTGTTTTCTGAGAGTTTTGTTTGCTTTGATGCTTTTGATATTTTACACATCACCGCTCCTTCTTTTATACACCTATGGGGAGCGTGTTTATTGTTTTCGATTTTCAAGATTTGCTTTTTGAATTTTACCGTTGTTGTATTTAATGTTTTGTTGCTTTACGCGATTTTCGGACCCATGCCAGAGTTTTTCAACCTTTTTTCCTTCTTATGATTTCCTTCGCTCTGGTTACCTTGTCTTTTGTTTTCATGGTCTTACTACATTTTTCCTGCATCTTTTATCACATGCATCCGTGACCGTTGAGGCCAGATGGATGGGACCACACCTCAAGTAGAGCGCATGTGCGACACGTTTACAACTGTTCGGACATCGTGGAGACGAGACAGACGTTTTTGGCTTATGCGGAAGTTTTGAACAAGTGGGTATCGTTTCTTTCGAGGGACACAAGACGTTCCCGTGATCATCGCCTTGCCAGATAACGGATATCTTCTTCACGAGGTTAACCGACGTCACCGTTAGCCGTGTACGTTACGTTTCGTGGTTCGAGGATGTTCACGTTCGATACGAGCACCGTTCATGGAAACATGTTTTGGTTTTAATTTCTTTTTGTTTTGATTTTGTTAAATGAGTTTTATTTTTGACTTCTTTATGTTTGATTTCATATTTTTATTGTCAAGTTTTATTTTACTTTGAGATGTTTTATTTTCCATTTAACAAGAGATATTATAACATAAGAATTTTTTTGATTTAAAAAGGAAATTTATTTATTAATTTCATAATAAGGATTACAACAGGAGAAGAAGTACTCTCTATGGAGTTACTTGCTTCTCTAGGTCTTTTACAAGGTTTTTGACATTTTCCATGTGCGGGAACAGCTCCATGCACGCTAGTTCTATCTGCGCCACCGCCGAGCTGATCTTCTTCAGCGAGAAGTTCAGTTGCGTCATCTTTTGCTGCGGTGTGCTGCTCTCAGCTACCGCCTTGCCTTTCTTGTCATCAGCTTTCTTGAGGACTCGCTTCTTTCGTCGTTTTGGGGAAACGACCATGTGTTCCTGCAGGCCGATGATGTTCGTCTTGAACCGCTTCTGTGGAGGCTCTTCATCGGAGCTTGTTGGGAAAGCTCTGCCGCCGATGTAGCTATTGTTCTCGGAGTCGGAAGTAGTCCTTGATCTCAGTGGAGAATCCATGACGGTGTGTGAGTTTGCCAGTCATGAGGATTTGGTATTTATAAGCGGATGAGATGTCGCTTAAGGGTATAAGCGGTATCTCATGTTGAGGTTGGACACCTGGCAGAATGTGCCAGAATCTTATCATGGTAGGACCCACGGATAAGACGGAATTTCGGGGACGAAATTCTTTTTAAGGTGGGTAGACTGTAACAGCCCGGGTAAAAATTTTGGATTTTTACCGGACTGTAAAAGTCTATTTACCGTGATTTACTGTTGAATTAATCTTGGGTAATTAATTCAAGGTAAAACGGGAGTCGTTTTTTGAAACCGAGGGTTTTCCCGCGCTCGTGATTTTCCCGTGAATTTTTCGGAACTAAGTTGGTATTTTTCGGGTTTCGGAATTTCTCGGAAAATCACACCGGAAAATAACTAAGGAGGTATCTGTTATTTTCTGGTCCGGATCGGACTCGCCCGTAATACGGACGGATTTGCATTATTTGAGTTCACATGGTGAATAGTAAAAAAATTCAGTTTTTAAGGAGAAGAGAACCGGTGGAGAGGAG
>JAKUCV010006724.1:0-99089 GCA_028386065.3 Turnera subulata | reverse complement strand
ATGTATATGTATATTTGCTTATGGGTTTACCCGGTGGGCACTTCGGACTCACCCCTCACCTGCGGGCTTTCATCCCGTAGGTTGAGTTATTTGTGGTTCAGGTACATTGCATTCCAGACAGGCTGCGGCGTTATCCCTTGGACAGGACTCGGATCCATTAGTTGCATCATGGGTTGCATACAGTGTCTTTGTGAGTCGTTAAGTCTTCCGCTGTGCATTTTATTGTTATTATTGGGCCATTGGGCCGGATGTGATATTTTGCTGTTGGGCCATTGGGCCGGTTTTATTATTATTGATGTTTGTTATTTTGGGCCGTTGGGGCCGAGTTGTTGTTGTACACACTGTATGCTGGGTCTGATTGGTTGGGTTGTCACAGTTCCGGCTTGTGTTTACTGTGTACGGTAAATACGGGTCGGGGCGTCTCATTTCCGGCGAGGAAACCCGTCACCTCCGGCGTGACGTTTTGCGCCGACGTTCGACACACCACCACCATCATCGGACTCCACGGGCCGCCGCGACCACAACGGCTCCTCTCCCGTCCACAGCCGCCGTCGGACGCGCCAGCAGGGAGGCGTGACCCGGTGCATGACCCGGCGACCCGAACAGTGCAGTCGGGTCTGCCTTCTCACCATCGCCCTTCGCCGCGCCGTCGCCACACCTCCGCCGCACTTTCGTCTGCGTCGCTCTCGCGTCGTCTCCTCGCCTCGTCGCCGCGACCAGCAGGAGACGTGAAGCCGCTCGCCCCGACCGATGGTGCTCCCTTGAAGAAGATGGACCCGATGGCACTTTAGTCCCTGACGTTTTGTTTTTATGCAGGTAAGTCCCTGCAATTCAGTCCTTAAGTAATATATATTCTCAATTTTGTCCTAAACGAATATATTAATGTTTAATTAATGTTATTTTTGAGTGATTGAATGTTTAATTAATGTTGATCTTGGGAATTGAATGTATTGTGAGCTCACAGTGAGTCCCGGAAATTAGTTTTTGGCCGGTGAACAGTGTTTTCGGCCGGAATCCGGCGATGAATAGTAAAATCCGATCTTATGGCAAATAGTAATTTTCTACGACCGTGAATAGTGATTTTGGCAGAAATTTGATGCTTGGAAAATTATCTGGCACGGTGAATAGTAATTTTCGGCGACCGTGAATAGTGATTTTGGCCGAAATTTGATGCCTCGGAAAATTATCCGGCATGGTGAATAGTGATTTTGGCCGGAATTTGATGCCTCGGGAACTTATCCGGCACGGTGAATAGTAATTTCCGGCGACCGTGAATAGTGTTTTGGCCGGAATTTGAAACCTCGGATTTTTCCCGGCTAAGCCGCTTTTATCGTATAAGCGTATATTATAATTATTGCTGAAAGATTTATCGAGTAAGCATATTTTCTGTTTTTATTTAAATTCCGATTGGGCTATTAAAAAGGCCCATTATTCATTTATTGGCCGGCTAAGCCGCCTATTTCTTTACGATTTTATTGGGCTCGTATAAGGCCCATCGTATTTAATTTGCGATAATTTAATTTAACTGGGCTATAAAAGGGCCCATTGTATTTAATTACCTTGCCTTTAATTTTATGCTTAATATGGGCTCATACTAGGCCCATCATTTAATTTCCTGTCATTTATTTTACTAGAGGTAATTAATAAAAGGCCCCTTGCTTGTTTATTTTAATTAAGCATTTACATATTCAATTATGTTATTTGAATTTGAGGCCCTTAAAATTTCCGGAAGAAATTTATAATGGCATTAAATGCGAAAATGCATTTAAATGAGAATAGTCTGAAAGACTAAATGAAAGAGTCCAGAAGACTCGGGAAAAGAAAAATACAACGAAGACTGAAAGTCTTACCGTTCAAAAGATCTTGAAGATCCTTCAAAGAAAAATCGAAAATAAACATTATTACCACCAGAAGATGGAAATTATATGACCACCAGAAGGTGGATATTATACTTGCTTAACAATTCATTTTATATTCAATTTTTTTTATGTTCATTTTAAATTATTACGCATTGCAATTTATTTTATTTACTTTTCAGTACTTTATAATTGTTTCTTAGAATAATGCCTGAAGCATTAGTCTCGAAGACAATGCAAAATTGACATCCCCAGGGGGAGAATTATATGTGTGTGGATGTCAATATAACATATTATGACATCTCGAAATGAAAAATATGATTAACACGCTCCAGAAGAGCATAAATTCGAATATGTTCCTGAAGAACGCATGTTTTAATATGATCTAGAAGATCGTATATTTACGCGAGTACAGACACCCCCAGCAATAAAATGAATTATCATGGATCCCAAATGAATTGACTCAGATTTATTGTAACAGCCCAGGTAAAAATTTCATTTTTACCGGAACTGTTTAAGTTAATTTACAGTAATTTACCATTGATTTTTATTCTTGGGTAATTAAGTTATGGTAAATCGGGCTTGGATTCTGAAACCGAGCCTTGTCCCACGCTCGGGATTTTCCTGCGGATTTTACGGACCAAAGTTGGAATTTTTCCGGGTCCGGGAATATTCGGAAAAGCCGGGTTTACCCTCGAGTTAACGGACTAGAAATAAAAATAAGTAGGTATATTGGATATTTTCTGGTCCTGGTGGGTCATACTTCACATGCAGCATAGTAACTGTATAATTGAAGTTCAATTATTTAGCCGCCAATCCCTATTCAACCTGTGAACTACCTATTACACTTGTGATATACCAATGACTTTTGCTGTCTATAAAATTATTCTTCTTCTGCCTACCTAGAGCACGCCATCACCTGCAACTTCTTCTTCACTGCCTCACCTTCAAAATCCACAAACTACTCACTGTCAGTCTAAACCAGTAAAGGAAAAAAAAAGAAAAAGGAAAAAAAAAACAAAAACAACACACACACCAACACCTATCACCCGAGCCACGTCATTGCCATCTCCTTTCCCCTCTTTTTCTTTTTCGTTTTCTTCCTCCCGTGAACCACACCGCCGAGCCGCCACCGCCACAAGTCGTCGCCTTCCTCCCCTCTCCTTTCCTCTCTTCCCTTTGCCGGAGCCGAGCTCCTCCCTGCAGTCCTTCTCCTCCACCTCGAGTCGCTGCCACCATCCCGTCCATACCCCGACGCGATCCCGAGGAGCCCGTCGATGAGCCAACGGATCTGACGACGCGACACTGCCGCCCCTCGCTCCTCCTCGTCTTGCTGGACCGCCACCGTCGTGCTCGCCCTCTTCCCCTGCCTGCAGACCGTCGCGCACGCCTTGCCATCGTTGCCGTGCCGCCTTGACCCGTCCTCGCCGCCCGTGGAGCTCAAGGTGAGCTGTGACCCGGTTTGTGGGTCTGGGTCATGGGTCGACCCGGGTTGCATGATGGGTTCTGGGTTTGGGTTTGTGTGATGAGGTTGGGCTGAAGGGGTTTGGGCTTTGGATTTGGGTTGTGGGCTGTGGCTTTTAGGTTGGTTAGTTGGGCTACTGGGTTTTTGGATGTGGGCTAGTACCATTGGCCCAGTCCGGAATTAAATTAAAAAAGAGAGAAAAGAAAGAATAATAATTCTGGAAAATTAATTTTGGGAAGGAAAATATGATTGTGGAATTAATGGGGAAATATAAATTTTGGAAAAATATATGGCACATGGAAAATAATTTTGGAGCATATATATGGTGAAAAATAATTCGTAGAAATAGTATTTTGGAAAGTACATACCTAGGAAATAATTACGGAAAGGGTATTTTCAAAGTATTATACCGGAATAATATCCGGGTATAGGAGTAAGTGTAGAATGGTATTTTGGCACTTGAAGTAAATGGTAAATGACGATGACAATGGAAAAATTAATCCGGGGGAGTAACCGAGCCGAGTTTATATTTAGTTTCCGGTATACAGTATTAGCATGGAATTTGCATACCATCTTATGTGTGCATATTATTTGATTGATATAGGAGTTGATAACGAGCAATTTGTTGAGGAACCGGACTTGGAACTTGCTGGACAATTCCATAATTGATTATCGGCTAAGGTGAGGATGGATAACCCTTATTATGTTGCCTGTAATACTTTGTGTGCTTTGTTGTTCGATTGAAATGCTGAATTGTTGATTGTTGGCTGAGTATCTGCTGTGGATATTATTGTTGCTTTTGGACTGTGATATTGATTCTGTGGATAATATGCTGAGATTGATGTTGAACTATTGACTGTGAAATTGAGAAAAAGAAATTGGAATATGAAATTAGAATTGGAATTGATTGAGATGTTGTTATAATTGTCATGTGGAAGTAGTGGTACGACCCGATGGTTTGAAAATTAATTTTGGGATGCTATGGTCGGTTCTTGGTTTGTTTGGCTTATCGCCTGAGGTTAGGGTATACCAAATACCCAGTGGTTCGGATATACCGAATATCCGTTTGGCTTTTTGCCTGTGGTTAGGGTATACCAAATACCCAGTGGCTCGGATATGCCGAATATCCGGTTGGCATGTTGCCTGAGGTTGGGGTATACCGAATACCCAGTAGTTTGGATATACCAAATATCCGGGTTTTGAGATGTGGATTGGTTTTTGACCTAGCATCCGGAATTAATTCATAACCAGGTACGACCCTAGCTTGTCCAGTGACGGGGGCCCGGAAGATAAAATTGGTAATATTAATAAATATTCTTTTGGCCTTGGCTCAGTTATTGTGATATGGTATTACTTGTCTGTGATTGCTTTTGAGTATTACGGTTGCTTGCATATCACTGTTTATCCTTCGTCGGTGAGCACTTCAGACTCACCCCTCGCCTGCGGGGTTTCATCCCGTAGGTTAAGTTGTTTCGTAGTTAAGGTACGTTGTTCGATGGTTGCTGCTTTCTTCTCCGCCTGACTCCGGATCCATACCTCCACTGCATGTGCATAAGTCTTCCGCTGCTGTATGATATATGATGTTGTGTTGCTGAATTCCTGTGATATATATATTACTGATACTATCTGCTGTTGCTGTTGAGCACTGTGACTGGATTGAATAAAGGTCCCCGAGTATGGGTGACGGTTGTATTAAATAGTTGCTGTTGTGTAATATTTGCACGTTGTACTGTCTGTTCTATCAATATGAATAGTTCTGGCACGTGTTTACTGTGTACGGTAAATACGGGTCGGGGCGCTTCAGTTTGGTAGCGGAGCAGGCAGTAGGTCATTAGGGACATAACTGTGGTTGCTTGACTGTTTGTTTGTGCATAAGATTTGACATGACATGATATGCATACATACATTCTCATATAGGTACGAATGGATCCGGTTGGAGGGAATCAGCATGCTGGAGTTCACCTGGATGACGACCAGGTATTGGTGGATCAATCGCAGTAAGTTGCGGGAGGTCCGGAACACCCTGCGAATGTTCCTTTGGGAGACCCTGCGCAGATGTTAAACGTGGTGACTCAGATTCTGCAAAGGCAAGATGCCAGAGATGCCCGTATCGCAGCTATGGAAGCTCGGGAACAGGAAAACCAGGGACCTGTTGAGGATCCAGTGTATATGAAGCTGGAAAAGCTTGGGGCTGAGGTTTTCACTGGTGTCACTACACCACAGGATGCTGACCGATGGCTCAGGCAGATGAACCGGGTTATATTGAGGCTGACATGTAGGAATGACAGGTGGGCCAGATACGCCGCTGCCATGTTCCAAGGAGATGCTGTTGATTGGTGGGAGTCTACCACCAGGGACTTGCCGACACTTATCATTATGCCATGGAATCAGTTCATGGAGATGTTCCGAAGGAAGTTTGTTTCCGAGGCATACCAGGATCAGCTAAGACGAGAGTTTCTGGGATTGCAACAGGGACCATACCAGACGGTCAATGAGTATGAGATCAAGTTCAACCGCTTATCCATCTATGCGAGTGAGTTTGTAGCTACTCCGGAGGCCAGATGCAAACGTTTCTGGGATGGTCTTCGATCTGGTATCCAGACAGTCATGGGATGCAAGGTCTATGAGACTTATCAGGATATGCTGACGGATGCTTTGAGAGCTGAGATCATTTGGCTGAATAATGAGAAGGAGCAACAGGAGAATCGCAAGAGACAAGCTGCACAGAGTTCTGGGGGACAGAACAAGAGGTTCCAGACACCTGCTAACCGATCAGGGTATGGACAGAGCCGCTCCATGCCAGTGGGTCAAGGACGTGGATGGAACAACAATACCTACAACCGAGGCAGTTCTTGGACTCAGTCTGGAGGGACATCATCTGGGGATACTCGCCCGAGACTTCCTATGTCTCAGGTGAGGTGCTTTAAGTGTAACGAGGTTGGGCACTACCGATATGCTTGTCCCAAGTTGGGAAGATCTGGAGGTACAACACCTACTCAGACAGTGCAAGCTTCAGTTGCCAGTGTTCCTAGTGGTTCTGGAGTTGGCCGAGGCCGAGGACGTGGAGCTGTTCCTGCTAGGACCCAGTCAGCCATGAATCAGAGTGCAGCTGTGCCAAGGGCGTTTGTTATCACCGCTGAGGAGGATCCGGAGAACGCCGATGTTATAGCAGGTACCTTTACAGTCTTTGGTAGTACTGATTATACATTGATAGACCCTGGTGTTATGCATTCATTTATTGCACAAAGTTTTGCAATACTACATAACTGTAAGGGAGAGAGTTTGGTTTGTTCGATGAGGGTTAGGTTACCTGCGGGTATAGTAGTCAGATTAACCCATGTGTGCAGAGACGTTTCACTTTCATATGATAGCGAGGGTTTTCTTGCACGGTTGATTGTGATGAACATGGGAGGTTTTGATATCATATTGGGGATGGATTGGTTGTCCAAGTACAGTGCTATGGTGAACTGTCGAACCAAGGAAGTGTTGTTGACTTCCGAAGGTGGACATAAGATTTTGTTGACAGGTATTGGGAGAGCTGCTACTACGTGTAGTATCTCTGCTAATCAGGATGTCGGAATAAAGCCGCATGGTCCAGATGCTTTGTTGACCTATGCCAAGGGTGAAGAAGTTCAGACTCCGGTTTTGGGGGACATCATGGTTGTGAGGGAGTTTCCAGATGTGTTTCCGGAGGATTTGCCAGGATTGCCACCTGACAGGGAAGTTGAGTACACCATCGATTTGATGCTAGGAGTGACACCTATCTCGATGGCACCATATCGGATGGCACCAACAGAACTTCAGGAGTTGAAGAAACAGTTGGATGAGCTATTAGAGAAAGGTTTCATCAGACCTAGTACTTCACCTTGGGGATCACCAGTCCTCTTTGTGAAGAAGAAGGATGGTAGTTTACGCATGTGTGTGGACTACCGACAACTGAACAAGGTGACAGTGAAGAATAAGTATCCGCTTCCCAGGATTGATGATCTTTTCGATCAGTTACAGGGAGCTACTGTATTTTCTAAGATTGATCTTCGATCTGGCTACCATTAGGTCAAGATTGCAGAGAAAGACATACCGAAGACAGCCTTCCGCACTCAGTATGGTCACTTTGAGTTCACAGTGGTTCTTTTTGGCTTGACCAATGCACCAGCAGTTTTCATGTGTTTGATGCACTTGGTCTTGAACGAGTTCTTGGATAAGTTTGTGGTAGTCTTCATCGATGACATCTTGATCTACTCCAAGAACCGGGAAGAACATGAAGAGCACCTGAGGGTAGTGCTTCAGAGGTTGCGAGAGAAGGAGTTGTATACTAAGTTCAGCAAATGCGAGTTCTGGCTTGAAGAAGTTGCATTCCTTGGACATGTTGTATCTGGGGATGGGATTAAGGTTGATCCTGCTAAAGTAAAAGCTGTGTTGGAGTGGGAGCCGCCCAAGACAGTATCAGAGGTCAGAAGTTTTCTTGGCCTTGCAGGATATTACCGAAGATTCATCGAGGGTTTCTCTTTGATAGCTAGTCCTATGACCAAGCTGTTAAAGAAAGACCAAGCGTTCGTCTGGAGTGATGCCTGCCAGAAGAGTTTTGATGAACTTAAGAAGAAGCTGACAACAGCACCAGTCTTGACAGTGCCTAAGCCAGGAGTGGAGTATGTGCTGTTCTGTGATGCTTCAGGTCTTGGTTTGGGAACTGTTCTGATGCAAGAAGGCCGAGTGATAGCCTATGCTTCGAGACAGTTGAGGCCACACGAGAAGAACTATCCGACACATGACTTGGAGATGGCCGCAGTGATCCTTGCTTTGAAGATCTGGCGACATTATCTGTTTGGAGAGAGATGCCGGATTTTCACGGATCACAAGAGTCTCAAGTACATCATGACTCAGAAGGATGACAGCCAGAAGATGCTTCCACGACCTACTCAATGTCCTCACTCATTGAGTTAAGGAAGATGGGAGTTGATTTGTCAATCGATGAGACAGGAGCTTTGTTGACACATATTGAAGTCAAGTCTAACCTGAGGGGCTGGATTGTGGAGTTACAAGATGGAGATCCCGACCTGATCAAGCTGAAGGAAGCAGTCCGTAGTGGGAAGGAAGATAAGTTCCACATAGCCGAGCATAGTGCACTGATGCTAGGAAAGCGTCTATGTGTACCCAGTGTTGGTGCCTACGCAGTCAGATTCTAGAAGAAGGACATATGACACCGTACGCTATGCACCCCGGGAGCACCAAGATGTACCAAAATTTGAGAAGTCATTTTTGGTGGCCACGTATGAAGAGGGATGTAGCTGAGTATGTTGGTAAGTGCATCACTTGCCAGTAAGTGAAAGCTGAACATCAGGCTCCAGCAGGGAAAATGAGATCTTTGTCAGTGCCAGAGTGGAAGTGGGAGATGATCACTATGGATTTTGTGGTTGGATTACCGTTGACCCGGAGACAGCATGATGCCATCTGGGTTATCGTTGATCGACTTACAAAATCGGCCCATTTTCTTCCCATTCGACAAACAGACACCTTGGATAAGTTGGCGAAGCAGTACGTTGCAGAGATTGTGAGGCTACATGGAATTCCTAAGTCCATAGTCTCAGACAGGGATCCGAGATTCACATCGCGGTTTTGGAAGAGTCTGCAAACAGCTTTGGGGACGAAGCTGAGTTTCAGTACTGCTTTTCATCCTCAGATAGACGGACAGTCAGAGAGGACGATTCAGACACTGGAAGATATGCTAAGGGCTTGTGCTCTTAACTTTAGTGGGAGTTGGGACCAGTATTTGCCTTTAGCGGAGTTTGCTTACAACAATAGTTATCATTCCAGTATTGGCATGCCACCTTTTGAGGCTCTCTATAGAAGGAAGTGCCAAAGTCCAGTTTGTTGGGATGAAGAAGGTCTTCGTTTGATCGTTGGTCCAGATTTGGTTAAGCAGACTGTTGACAAGATTCAGACAGTTAAGCAGAGCATGAGAGCAACACAGGACCGACAGAAGAGCTATGCTGATAAACATCGTCGTGAGATGGAGTACCAAGTGGGAGAACGAGTTTTCCTCCGAGTTGCACCATGGAAGGGTGTAATCAGATTCGGGAAAAGAGGGAAGCTAAGTCCTAGGTACATCGGGCCGTATGAGATCGTAGAAAGGATTGGACCCCTGGCGTACAGATTATCTTTACCAGAGGAGTTATCACGGATTCATGACGTGTTCTGAAACACCCGTGTCCCAATTTTACAGATAAAATACTTAAATAAGGGAAATTACCAAAATACCCCTGGAACCCGGGACACGAAAATCAATATCAAAAACAATATCCAAAATCTCAATAAAAAGAGATTTCATAACAAACATAGTCAATCTGGCTTAGCAAGCCTCAAATCAAACCCGGCATCCTGCCGATACAACGTCAATAGTAAATCCCGGCAACCCGCCGATAAAATAATCCAAAATCAATAATGACATCTCAATAAAAATTCCAATGCAGCGGAAGAAACAAACGGAGTAAAAATAAGTGAATCAAAACAACATGCATGCCGACTCTATGGATCCAACCGGGAGATCAAGCACAGCTACCTGCTGAGATAACCACGTCCGTACTCTGGAAGGATGGAAAGTGACTGCACGCTATCTAAAGTCTGAAAAAAAACAACGTTGGCGATTATGTGAGTCGCCTACTCAGTGAGCAATATAAGTCTAATTATGAGAGTGTGCAGATCAAGTCCGAAAGGAAAGAAGAGCAACAGGACAAGTAAGCAACAAACAGCAACCAGTACTAACATGCCAACACAATCAAACAAACAGTTCATTATTCTCCATTTGTTGTGTATTAAGTTTTCTTATTATGATTTATTATTTAGGGCCCCCTACTGTGTGCGTCGAGCTCGGTCCCGTCTCATGAGACAACCAGGCATAAGCCCAAATACAACCAGGCACGAAGCCCAACATAACCATAGAGAGAGAGAGAGAGAGACAGAGAGAAAGAGGGAGGTAGAAAGAGGGAGGTAGAAGGAGGGAGGTAGAACCGGTCATTACAGACCCATATGCAAATCCGCATAACACTTGCCATTCCGCAAGCAAACCCGAGGGGTAACACTTCCCGCTCGAAACAACCGGTCATCAGCACACAGTAGCCTAACTTCTACTGTACATTATCTTAATTCACAAGTTATGAGTTTACGTGTGCCAAGAGATTGTGATTAAACGGGGTTGTGTGATAAAACAGCTTAATCAGATAACCGGGTCTCCGACCCACAATACATCACACCAAACACCCAGAATCACACCATAAGTTATAATCCATAACTAATCCAATCATCCAGCTCATAAGCAAAAAGTACACTTAGGCACACAATACAGATTACAGCATGTTAGCAAACAAGCATGCAACTCAAACAAACCAATCCAACGAGCTCATGCATACAAACATAAAAAAACATATAAAGTCACCTCAACGACGATTGTCCTGTGGAGCTTTTCCCAAAACAGATCCTCCAGCTCCCGAGGTATTACCCGTGCCTGAATACCGGCACACACAACAAATTACAAACATAAACAATTAAGACGTGCATGCATGTAACTATAATGCTCAACTGAGTTAACCCCGTCCCTAGTTAGCCAACTATGAAATTCCCGGGTCTAAACCCGACTTAATGTTCTCTCACCAAAACTCCGAGTATCGGGACCTAAGGTTCACCGGGCTTAAGCCCAACTAAGTCCAAGAGTAGTTCCCGAGCCTATGGCCCACTCATTATGTCCTTCACGAATTCCGGCCTAAAATCCGATCTAAGCCCAAATTCAATTTCCCGGGCCTAAAGCCCACTTCCTTAAGTCCTTATTAAGCCAAGCATAGGATTGGGCTTAAAGCCCGTTACTTAAGTCCAATGTCAATTCGATGTCCAAAGATTTCCGGCCTAAGGTTCTACCCGTGTCGGTAATTACCCGGTTATATTCCACACAAATTCCCGTACTCGATATACTACTATGTACCTTATCAATATTACAACACCCAATCCAAATTAAATAAGTACATGCCATGAATAACACAAGTTATACATCAAGTATAATGTCGGAGTCAAAACCCGAACCTTTGCCGGAAAATTCCCGAGCCTTCGCCGGATTCCATGACCTCACCGGAACTCCACCAACAACCACAAGAAATCTGCCATAAACCATAAACAGCACCCAAACCGTATTTACTCAACCAAACATCCGTGCAATCAAACAATACCCACTGATCTCTAAAATAATTCAAGGAAAAAGACAGATTGAGGAAGGAATCCTTACCCGGAAGATTCGCTGCCAAACCCGAACCACAACTCCTCTGCCGGAGGTTCACACACACACGAACTCCCCACTGCCGGCAGAACACACGAGCAGCAACGCCACGCCGACGAGCACCTCACGCACCCACTGTAGAAACACCCCGGCAGCCACAACACACCCAACACCAACCAAGAAACACGACCCAACGCACAAGACCACCGTCCACAAACCACCACAGCACTATAACCTGCAATAGCCCGAGCCCCGCCATGAATAGAAAGGAAAAAGGACCCCAAATCGGGTCAGTCCACCGGAACGGAATTAACAACCTCAAGCCACGAAATAAAAGGAGAAGAGGAAGAAATCAAGGAAGAGAGGAGAAGGGAGTCGGAGGCTTACCCGACCCAAGCGACGGCGGCGGCGACCCGATTAGCTCCCGGTTCCTCACGGCGTAGGGAAGGGAACCGAAAAGAAAGAAGACGGCGTGAAGACGGAAGGGAGGAGCGGAGGAGAACGGAGGGAGAGAAAACGAGAGGAGAAGGAAGAAGGGAGAGGGAAGAGAGAGAGGAAAGAAAAAGAGAGAAAGAAGGTAGGAGGGAGGCGGCGGGTTGGAGAAGAAGAGAAATAGGAATAAGGAAGAAGAAGAAAAGAAAAAGAAAAGAAGAGGGGAAGTGGCCGGCTAGGGTTGGTCGTTCCTAGTGGACGACATGTCGTTCCACTAGGCGCGGTCAACCCCCTGGTCAACGCGTTTGTTTGCTTGTTTTTTTTTTTTTAAAAACAGTCCCAAAACGACGTAGTTTCATAGTACCCTCTGTTAATCTTCGCGTTTCACCCCGTTCTCGGATCTGTTTCCAACGGAACCCGAACCGTGAACAACACCAACTTAAAATTGACATTTCCAAGGCATAGTAATTTATTTCCTCGACTAAAACTCAAAAATACCCCAAGGGTAAAATTGGAATAAAAATTCGAAAATTCCGAAAAAACCAAATTATGAAAATTCGGGGCGTTACAGTTCTACCCCACTTAAGGAAATTTCGTCCTCGAAATTACAGGATATGAAACATCAAAACAAATGGGGATACTGTTCCCGCATGTGGGACTCAACCTCCCAAGTAGCCTCATTCGGAGAATGACGACTCCACTAACCCGAACCATCGGAATAACTCGATTCCTCAACTGTCGCTCCTCCCGAGCAAGAATCTCAACTGGCTCCTCAACATAAGTCAAATCCTCAGAAACCTCCACCTCTGTCGGGGATACAACATGATTAGGATCAGACCGATAACGCCTCAGCATCGAAACATGGAATACATCATGTATGCGCGATAGCTCCTCCGGTAAAGCCAACCTGTAGGCCAGCGGACCAATCCGCTCCATGATCTCATAAGGACCAATATAACGAGGGCTCAACTTGCCCTTCCTCCCAAACCGGATAACACCTCTCCAGGGAGCAACACGGAGGAAAACTCTGTCACCAATATTGTACTCCATCTCCCGACGATGCTTATCTGTCACCTCTCCTGAGCAGCCCTCATACACTGCTTAACCACCTCGATCTGATCAACAGTCTCCTGTACTAGGTCCGGACCAATCACTTGTCTCAGACCTTCCTCATCCCAACAGATCGGACTACGGCACTTCCGCCCATACAAAGCCTCATATGGCACCATACCGATACTAGAGTGATATCCGTTGTTATAGGCAAACTCAACCAACGGTAACGTCTCATCCCAAGAACCACTGAAATTGAGCACACAGGCTCTAAGCATATCCTCTAGCGTATGTATGGTCCTCTCTGACTGCCCATCGGTCTGCGGATGGAATGCAGTACTGAAATTCAGCTTAGTGCCCAAAGCTGACTGTAAACTCTTCCAAAAGTACGAAGTAAACCTCGGATCCCTGTCCGACACAATGGATAGTGGAACTCCATGTAGACGGACAATACCCGAAACATATAACCTCGCCAGCTTATCCATTGTATCCGTCTGCTGAATCGGTAGGAAATGAGCTGACTTGGTCAACTTGTCAACAATGACCCAGATGGCATCATGTCGACCCCGGGTCCTCGGTAACCCGATAACAAAGTCCATAGTAATATGCTCCCACTTCCACTGCGGAATAGTCAAAGATCTCATGTTGCCGGCAGGAGCCTGATGCTCGGCTTTCACCTGCTGACAAGTCATACATCGAGCTACAAACTCCGCAACATCCTTCTTCATCCCGGGCCACCAATAATGACTCTTCAAGTTCTGGTACATTTTGCTGCTACCCGGATGCATAGCATACGACGCATTATGCGCTTTATCCATAATCCATCTCCTCAAGTCATCCACATCCGGAACACACAACCGATCACCGGCCATCAAAGCACCATCCTCCCGGACATAGAAACTAGAACTCTCTCCACCGAGAGCCTTATCCCTCAACTCTGCTAAATGAGGATCTCCATACTGCAACTCCATGATCTTATCCCGCAAGGTCGGCCGAATGCTCAAACTAGCAAGCAACGCCCCAGTAACATCCACCTCTAACTGTGCATCCAACGACCTCAGCTCCACCAACGCTGGCAAAGCATAAGAAACAGGGTCCTCATCCATAGAAGCCACTCTCTTCCGGCTCAATGCATCTGCAACCACATTGGCCTTGCCTGGATGGTACTCAATGGTACAATCATAATCCTTCAGAAGCTCAATCCAGCGTCTCTGCCTCATGTTAAGCTCCCTTTGGGACATGATGTACTTCAAACTCTTGTGATCCATAAAAATCCGACACTTCTCACCATACAGATGGTGTCTCCAGATCTTCAAAGCAAAGATCACAGCAGCTAACTCCAGATCATGGGTCGGATAGTTCTTCTCATGAGTTCTCAACTGCCTGGAAGCATAAGCAATCACCCGACCCTCCTGCATCAAAACACATCCCAAGCCCAGACCAGAAGCATCACTGAACACCGTGTACTCCACTCCAGGTCTCGGAATAGTCAAAACCGGTGCAGAAGTCAACCGACTCTTCAACTCTTCAAAACTCTTCTGACAACCGTCATCCCAAACAAAAGCATAGTCTTTCCTCAACAGCTTAGTCATGGGACCCGCTATTAAGGAAAAACCCTCAATGAACCTCCGGTAGTAACCAGCAAGTCCAAGAAAACTCCGTATCTCAGATACACTCTTCGGTGGCTCCCAATCCATGACTGCCTTAATCTTGGCCGGATCTACCTTAATGCCTTCACCTGACACAATATGTCCAAGAAACGCAACCTCATCTAACCAAAACTCACACTTGCTGAGCTTGGCATATAGTTGTTCTTCTCTCAACCTCTGCAAAACTTGTCTCAAGTGGTCCTCATGTTCAGCCTTACCACTTGAGTAGACCAAGATGTCATCAATAAACACTACTACAAACCGGTCCAGAAATTCATGGAAAACCTGCTGCATCATACACATGAACACTGCCGGTGCATTCGTCAGACCAAAAGGAACAACCACAAACTCATAGTGACCATACCGAGTGCGGAATGCAGTCTTTGGTATGTCTTGTTCTGCAATCCGAACCTGATGGTAACCAGATCGCAAATCAATCTTCGAGAACACGGATGCACCCTGCAACTGGTCGAACAGGTCATCAATCCTAGGCAAAGGATACTTGTTCTTCACAGTCACCTTGTTCAACTGCCTATAGTCTACACACATCCGCATACTACCATCCTTCTTCTTCACAAACAAGACCGGGGCACCCCAGGGTGAGATGCTCGGTCTAATAAAACTCTTATCTAACAACTCCTCCGGTTGCTTCATCAACTCCTGAAGTTCTGCCGGAGCCATTCTGTAGGGCGGTATAGAAATAGGTGCAACTCCCGGTACCAAGTCAACTGTATACTCCACCTCCCGCTCCGGAGGCAACCCAGGTAAATCATCAGGAAAAACATCGTGAAACTCCCGAACAATAGGAATATCCTCCACTCCAGGTACTGGTACCGAAGAATCGACCACATGAGCAAGAAAGGCATCACAACCCTCTCGGATCATCCTAAAGGCCTGGATGGCCGAGATACAACACGCCGATAGAACTCTTCGTTCTCCAACAAACACCAATCTACGCCCCAACAAAGAAGATAAAGATACTTCCCTGGCCCGAGAATCAACTACTGCTTGGTGTCTGGATAACCAGTCCATGCCTAAGATAATATCAAACTCTCCCAAATCCATAACAGCAAGATCAGAAGAAAAACCCTCACTATCATACTCTATCGACACATTTCTACAAACTCGATCAACAACTACTATATCTCCAGTGGGTAAACGGACTCTTAGGGGTCTACTAAGGTTATCATCTTCTATGTTATGAGTAGTCATGTATGCACGTGATACAAAAGAATGTGTAGAACCTGGATCAATTAAAGCATGTGCAAACTGACCAAAAACCATAAAGGTACCAGCTATAACCTCTGGAGCATCCGCAGCCTCCTCTCGGGTGATGGCATAAACCCTAGGAGCTGCAGCAGACTGAGTCGCACCCCCGCGGTTCGGAGCTCCAGAACCTCCACGACCTCGACCCTGCTGTCCGCCACCCCTGTTCGGACCAGAAGAAACAGCACCACTAGCCACGGAACTCTGCACTGTATACTGAGAACCACTGCCACCATTATCCCTCATCCACTTGTAGCAAGTAGACTTCTGGTGTCCCGGCGTATTGCAATACCAGCATGTACCCGAGAACCGTGCCGAGGAACCCCGTCCCCGAGAACTAGACTGATAGGACCGTCCACCCGAGGATCTGCCCGGTCCACCCTGATAACTTTGCCCTCGGAACTTCTTCGAACCCTGATAGGAAGAACTCTGCCCAACCGAATAATCTGCACCTCCGGCATCAGAATACTGCCTCTTCTGTTCCGAAGCAGATGGCTGCTTCCTCTGCTCGGCTGCCCGAGCCTCCTTCCCGAGCAAATGAACTCTCTCAGCATCAAAAGCAGCGGCACAAACTGCCTCCCAAGTCTTGTGCCCTCCACCAGCCACAGCCATCGTTATCTCAGTACGTAAGCCGTTAACAAATCGCCTACACTTGGTCAACTCATCGGGCACAAACTCCCTAGCATAAGAGAGAAGGATGCTATACCGGATCCTGAAAGTTGATACCGTCTCATCTAGACCCTGCTTCATCTCAAGAAACTGCTTCTTCTGCTCCTCCAGAAAACCAACAGTAAGAAACTCCTTGTAGAATCTCTCCTTGAAATCCTCCCAAGGCATCTCCACAGGCTTCGGTAGATTGGCCACAAGATCCTGCCGCCATGACAATGCATACCCTATGAACTTGTGTGCAGCTAATCGAGCCCTCTGCTCAGATGCACAGGTGAACTTCTCCAGAACATTCTCCACCTGGCGAAACCAGTCATCAAACTCCTTAACTTTGCCCTCTTCACCTGAGAATTCCTTCACAGCAGACTTATCCATATGTTTGTATCCACTCTCCATACCACCTACTGCAGCAGGTGCTACTGGCTGGGCATCCTGCTGCTGCTGAAACTGCTGGAACTGCTGCCACTGCAGAAAAGCCTGATACTGCTGGAACGCTGGGTTCACAACAGGTGGTAAAACATTCTGTCCTCCACCCCCTGCAACATTATTCTCTGCTGCATTATTGTTCCCCTGACCAACGGGAACCTGCATCACCGACACATTGTCGGAGAAATGAGTAGCGGCGTCATCCTCAGCATTGTGCTGTCCCTCGTGATCCATATCGACGCCTATATGAATGCAAATGAGTCAAAAACACTTTTAAGTCATAAATCCGGAAGCAGGCTTAAACACAGAAAACACTTTGAAAACAAAGTTTAAGACACTTTTTAAAACCAAGGATCTGAAGCCTGCTCCGCTACCAAGCTGAAACACCCGTGTCCCAATTTTACAGATAAAATACTTAAATAAGGGAAATTACCAAAATACCCCTGGAACCCGGGACACGAAAATCAATATCAAAAACAATATCCAAAATCTCAATAAAAAGAGATGTCATAACAAACATAGTCAATCTGGCTTAGCAAGCCTCAAATCAAACCCGGCATCCTGCCGATACAACGTCAATAGTAAATCCCGGCAACCCGCCGATAAAATAATCCAAAATCAATAATGACATCTCAATAAAAATTCCAATGCAGCGGAAGAAACAAACGGAGTAAAAATAAGTGAATCAAAACAACATGCATGCCGACTCTATGGATCCAATCGGGAGATCAAGCACAGCTACCTGCTGAGATAACCACGTCCGTACTCTGGAAGGATGGAAAGTGACTGCACGCTATCTAAAGTCTGAAAAAAAACAACGTTGGCGATTATGTGAGTCGCCTACTCAGTGAGCAATATAAGTCTAATTATGAGAGTGTGCAGATCAAGTCCGAAAGGAAAGAAGAGCAACAGGACAAGTAAGCAACAAACAGCAACCAGTACTAACATGCCAACACAATCAAACAAACAGTTCATTATTCTCCATTTGTTGTGTATTAAGTTTTCTTATTATGATTTATTATTCAAGGCCCCCTACTGTGTGCGTCGAGCTCGGTCCCGTCTCATGAGACAACCAGGCATAAGCCCAAATACAACCAGGCACGAAGCCCAACATAACCATAGAGAGAGAGAGAGAGAGACAGAGAGAAAGAGGGAGGTAGAAAGAGGGAGGTAGAAGGAGGGAGGTAGAACCAGTCATTACAGACCCATAAGCAAATCCGCATAACACTTGCCATTCCGCAAGCAAACCCGAGGGGTAACACTTCCCGCTCGAAACAACCAGTCATCAGCACACAGTAGCCTAACTTCTACTGTACATTATCTTAATTCACAAGTTATGAGTTTACGTGTGCCAATAGATTGTGATTAAACGGGGTTGTGTGATAAAATAGCTTAATCAGATAACCGGGTCTCCGACCCACAATACATCACACCAAACATCCAGAATCACACCACAAGTTATAATCCATAACTAATCCAATCATCCAGCTCATAAGCAAAAAGTACACTTAGGCACACAATACAGATTACAGCATGTTAGCAAACAAGCATGCAACTCAAACAAACCAATCCAACGAGCTCATGCATACAAACATAAAAAAACATATAAAGTCACCTCAACGACGATTGTCCTGTGGAGCTTTTCCCAAAACAGATCCTCCAGCTCCCGAGGTATTACCCGTGCCTGAATACTGGCACACACAAAAAATTACAAACATAAACAATTAAGACGTGCATGCATGTAACTATAATGCTCAACTGAGTTAAACCCGTCCCTAGTTAGCCAACTATGAAATTCCCGGGTCTAAACCCGACTTAATGTTCTCTCACCAAAACTCCGAGCATCGGGACCTAAGGTTCACCGGGCTTAAGCCCAACTAAGTCCAAGAGTAGTTCCCGAGCCTATGGCCCACTCATTATGTCCTTCACGAATTCCGGCCTAAAATCCGATCTAAGCCCAAATTCAATTTCCCGGGCCTAAAGCCCACTTCCTTAAGTCCTTATTAAGCCAAGCATAGGATTGGGCTTAAAGCCCGTTACTTAAGTCCAATGTCAATTCGATGTCCAAAGATTCCCGGCCTAAGGTTCTACCCGTGTCGGTAATTACCCGGTTATATTCCACACAAATTCCCGTACTCGATTTACTACTATGTACCTTATCAATATTACAACACCCAATCCAAATTAAATAAGTACATGCCATGAATAACACAAGTTATACATCAAGTATAATGCCGGAGTCAAAACCCGAGCCTTCGCCGGAAAATTCCCGAGCCTTAAACCATAAACAGCACCCAAACCGTATTTACTCAACCAAACATCCGTGCAATCAAACAATACCCACTGATCTCTAAAACAATTCAAGGAAAAAGACAGATTGAGGAAGGAATCCTTACCTGGAAGATTCGCTGCCAAACCCGAACCACAACTCCTCTGCCGGAGGTTCACACACACACGAACTCCCCACTGCCGGCAGAACACACGAGCAGCAACGCCACGCCGACGAGCACCTCACGCACCCACTGCAGAAACACCCCGGCAGCCACAACACACCCAACACCAACCAAGAAACACGACCCAACGCACAAGACCACCGTCCACAAACCACCACAGCACTATAACCTGCAATAGCCCGAGCCCCGCCATGAACAGAAAGGAAAAAGGACCCCAAATCGGGTCAGTCCACCGGAACTGTATTAACAACCTCAGGCCACGAAATAAAAGGAGAAGAGGAAGAAATCAAGGAAGAGAGGAGAAGGGAGTCGGAGGCTTACCCGACCCAAGCGACGGCGGCGGCGACCCGATTAGCTCCCGGTTCCTCTGCAGCCACGGTGGAACCACGGCGTAGGGAAGGGAACCGAAAAGAAAGAAGACGGCGTGAAGACGGAAGGGAGGAGAGGAGGAGAACGGAGGGAGAGAAAACGAGAGGAGAAGGAAGAAGGGAGAGGGAAGAGAGAGAGGAAAGAAAAAGAGAGAAAGAAGGTAGGAGGGAGGCGGCGGGTTGGAGAAGAAGAGAAATAGGAATAAGGAAGAAGAAGAAAAGAAAAAGAAAAGAAGAGGGGAAGTGGCCGGCTAGGGTTGGTCGTTCCTAGTGGACGACATGTCGTTCCACTAGGCGCGGTCAACCCCCCTGGTCAACGCGTTTGTTTGTTTGTTTTTTTTTTTTTAAAACAGTCCCAAAACGACGTAGTTTCATAGTACCCTCCGTTAATCGTCGCGTTTCACCCCGTTCTCGGATCCGTTTCCAACGGAACCCGAACCGTGAACAACACCAACTTAAAATTGACATTTCCGAGGCATAGTAATTTATTTCCTCGACTAAAACTCGACAATACCCCAAGGGTAAAATTGGAATAAAAATTCGAAAATTCCGAAAAAACCAAATTATGAAAATTCGGGGCGTTACATGTTCCATGTCTCCATGTTGAGGAGATACAGATCAGACCCGAGCCATGTGGTTACTACAGCAGATGTTGAGGTCGTAGAGGATCTTACGTATACAGAGTTACCAGAGCAGATTCTAGCCCGGGAAGTCAGACAGTTGAGGAACAGAGTCATTCCGATGGTAAAGGTTAAGTGGAGCAAGCACTCTACGAATGAGTCCACGTGGGAAGTTGAGGAGCATATGCGTTCCCAGTATCCGCACTTGTTCACAGCTTCGGAGTGAATTTCGGGGAACGAAATTCTTTTAAGGTGGGTAGGCTGTAACAGCCCAGGTAAAAATTTCATTTTTACCGGGACTGTTTAAGTTAATTTACAGTAATTTACCATTAATTTTTAATCTTGGGTAATTAAGTTATGGTAAATCGGGCTTTGGATTCTAAAACCGAGCCTTGTCCCACGCTCGGGATTTTTTTGCGGATTTTACGGACCAAAGTTGGAATTTTTCCGGGTTCGGGAATATTCGGAAAAGCCGGGTTTACCCTCGAGTTAACGGACTAGAAATAAAAATAAGTGGGTATATTGGATATTTTCTGGTCCTAGCGGGTCATACTTCATATGCAGCATAGTAACTGCATAATTGAAGTTCAATTATTCAGCCGCCAATCCCTATTCAACCTGTGAACTACCTATTACACTTGTGATATACCAATGACTTTTGCTGTCTAATAAAATTATTCTTCTTCTGCCTACCTAGAGCATGCCATCACCTGCAACTTCTTCTTCACTGCCTCACCTTCAAAATCCACAAACTACTCACTGCCAGTCTAAACCAGTAAAGGAAAAAAAAAAGAAAAAGGAAAAAAAAAAACAAAAACAACACACACACTAACACCTATCACCCGAGCCACGTCATCGCCATCTCCTTTCCCCTCTTTTTCTTTTTCGTTTTCTTCCTCCCGTGAACCACACCGCGAGCCGCCACCGCCACAAGTCGCCGCCTTCCTCCCCTCTCCTTTCCTCTCTTCCCTTTGCCGGCGCCGAGCTCCTCCCTGCAGCCCTTCTCCTCCACCTCGAGTCGCTGCCACCGTCCCGTCCACACCCCGACGCCATCCCGAGGAGCCCGTCGACGAGCCAACGGATCCGACGACGCGACACCGCCGCCCCTCGCTCCTCCTCGTCTTGCTGGACCGCCACCGTCGTGCTCGCCCTCTTCCCCTGCCTGCAGACCGTCGCGCACGCCTTGCCATCGTTGCCGTGCCGCCTTGACCCGTCCTCGCCGCCCGTGGAGCTCAAGGTGAGCTGTGACCCGGTTTGTGGGTCTGGGTCATGGGTCGACCCGGGTTGCATGATGGGTTCTGGGTTTGGGTTTGTGTGATGAGGTTGGGCTGAAGGGGTTTGGGCTTTGGATTTGGGTTGTGGACTGTGGCTTTTAGGTTGGTTAGTTGGGCTACTGGGTTTTTGGATGTGGGCTAGTACCATTGGCCCAGTCCGGAATTAAATTAAAAAAGAGAGAAAAGAAAGAATAATAATTCTAGAAAATTAATTTTGGGAAGGAAAATATGATTGTGGAATTAATGGGGAAATATAAATTTTGGAAAAATATATGGCACATGGAAAATAATTTTGGAGCATATATATGGTGAAAAATAATTCGTAGAAATAGTATTTTGGAAAGTACATACCTAGGAAATAATTACGGAAAGGGTATTTTCAAAGTATTATACCGGAATAATATCCGGGTATAGGAGTAAGTGTAGAATGGTATTTTGGCACTTGAAGTAAATGGTAAATGACGATGACAATGGAAAAAATTAATCCGGGGGAGTAACCGAGCCGAGTTTATATTTAGTTTCCGGTATACAGTATTAGCATGGCATTTTCATACCATCTTATGTGTGCATATTATTTGATTGATATAGGAGTTGATAACGAGCAATTTGCTGAGGAACCGGACTTGGAACTTGCTGGACAATTCCATAATTGATTATCGGCTAAGGTGAGGATGGATAACCCTTGTTATATTGCCTGTAATACTTTGTGTGCTTTGTTGTTCGATTGAACTGCTGAATTGTTGATTGTTGGCTGAGTATCTGCTGTGGATATTATTGTTGCTTTTGGACTGTGATATTGATTCTGTGGATAATATGCTGAGATTGATGTTGAACTATTGACTGTGAAATTGAGAAAAAGAAATTGGAATATGAAATTAGAATTGGAATTGATTGAGATGTTGTTATAATTGTCATGTGGAAGTAGTGGTACGACCCGATGGTTTGAAAATTAATTTTGGGATGCTATGGTCAGTTCTTGGTTTGTTTGGCTTATTGCCTGAGGTTAGGGTATACCAAATACCCAGTGGTTCGGATATACCGAATATCCGTTTGGCTTTTTGCCTGTGGTTAGGGTATACCAAATACCCAGTGGCTCGGATATGCCGAATATCTGGTTGGCATGTTGCCTGAGGTTGGGGTATACCAAATACCTAGTGGTTTGGATATACCAAATATCCGGATTTTGAGATGTGGATTGGTTTTTGACCTAGCATCCGGAATTAATTGATAACCAGGTACGACCCTAGCTTGTCCAGTGACGGGGGCCCGGAAGATAAAATTGGTAATATTAATAAATATTCTTTTGGCCTTGGCTCAGTTATTGTGATATGGTATTACTTGTCTGTGATTGCTTTTGAGTATTACGGTTGCTTGCATATCACCGTTTATCCTTCGCCGGTGAGCACTTCGGACTCACCCCTCGCCTGCGGGGTTTCATCCCCGTAGGTTAAGTTGTTTCATAGTTCAGGTACGTTGTTCGATGGTTGCTGCTTTCTTCTCCGCCTGACTCCGGATCCATACCTCCGCTGCATGTGCATAAGTCTTCCGCTGCTGTGTGATATATGATGCTGTGTTGCTGAATTCCTGTGATATATATATTACTGATACTATCGGCTGTTGCTGTTGAGCACTGTGACTGGATTGAATAAAGGTCCCCGAGTATGGGAGACGGTTGTATTAAATAGTTGCTGTTGTGTAATATTTGCACGTTGTACTGTCTGTTCTATCAATATGAATAGTTCCGGCACGTGTTTACTATGTACGGTAAATACGGGTCGGGGCGCTTCATTTATTCCCTGAAGCAAATAAGACAGTATAATTATTTGTGCCTGTGGACGTAAATGAGATAATAAATGGAAAAGGCTCAAAGCAAACATGCATATTATTATTGCAAAAACAGATCCATAACTGGAGAACATTCAAAGAAGAATGGTTCTCATACATATGTTTAAGCAAGTAATCTATCTGTTGGGTTCAACATTAACCCTGAAACTCTGAGCCTCACCATTAATGTTGACCCTAACACTATCGTTCCAGGAGAACCACATACCACCCCTGTTGTTTTCTCCAGGTATCTCAAACCGATTCATTGGAGGAAAACGAAGTGGAATCACACCATAATTCTCTCCTGCTTGCCACAAAGTCTCAGTAATCAGTACCATGTTAGGCTTGTACTGATTCTTCAGATCTCTTAAGGTACGCACAAAGTCTTGAGACCTTCTTGCTATACCCCTGCAATTCCACAATAAAAGTCGTACCTTAGGCCATGTAGGTGGTAACCCAGTCACCCTTGGGACGCTCTGAGCCATCATGGAAACCTGATAATAACTGCTTTGGTTTAAAATTTGACATGAAGGCTCTAGCTGAAATTCCTGCATCCTAGCAGATATGAAAAATATTATAGAGTTAGCTGAGCCATAAAAATTTGTCCTGAGATTGCTTTGGTCCTCCAGGAAGAAAGTTTCTTCCATTGGAGTCACAAAGAACCTAGACGAGTATAGCTCATCTACAAACACTAAACGAGGAATTCTCGCCAGATCATTTGGTAGTTCCTCTTGTTGCTCATTTACCATGCTATAAGCTAACCTATTTCTTCTTCCTAGAGAGGCACCCTCAACAAAGAAAACAGTAGCTGGGGAAGGCATTTTTCTTGTCTTGTTGATTTTTTTGAGTTTTTATGCATCTTCCTGTCTCAACCGCCTCCCCTTCTTATAGTCTGAGCTTAGAGAGCAAGGTGTCAGTTTTCTCAAATGTGGACCCTTTTCTGTCTCCGAAAAAAATTCAAAAGATTTTTCGGTAATTAAAATTTTGCATTATTTGTCAGTAAACTCCAAAATTTTTTTCAAGCTTCGAGGTTTTGCTTTTGGAAAAGTTTGCCACTACTTTAATTAATGTCCAATAATTCAGATCTTTTACGACATGAGTGGCAGGAATAAGCCTAATATTGACACAAGTATTGCAGCCTAAAGCTAGCAGTTGAGTAGTTAAAACTTAACATATCCAGCCAGAAGCTGGAATGCACTAGCCTGGAGCTAGCAATTTTAAGTGTTTAGATACACAGCTTGCGCAGCCTGAAGCTGGCACCAACTTGAAGCTGGTTCATGGATTTATTGTTTGGCATGACCGGATGGGCCATCCCGGGTTAATAATGATGCACGAAATTTATTGGATCATTCATTGAAAAACCAGAAGTTTTACAATCAATGAATTTCTATGAGTTTGTTTGCTGCTAAAGTTATTATACGGCCTTCCTAAGATGAGAATGGCCTAGTATCACCAACAAGTTTGAGAATAGTTCAGGGACATAAACGCGGACTGATAAATCCGCAGTGTTAACCATCTAGGTAATTTCTACGATGCATCGACTAGATGGTCTATTATGTAACGCAAGTTGGCATTGTGCGCACTTGTTCTAATGATTAAGCCACTTGCAGGTGCATATCCCTACTCATGTTATTAGACTATATGTCTAGATAATGCTGGTATGTTTCTTCAATGGAGAATGTATATCATTGAAAATAAACCCAAAGTGATCTTGGCCATATTGACAATTGATTGCAGGACCATTGATGAAATATGCTTATGGTATTTTATACGCAGTAAATGTGCATCAAGCCAATAAGATATTATAAGATCATAAGATCTCCCCATTAGTTCTTGGTCACAAAATAACTCCCATCTTCGGACCGTTGGTTGTATAGTATATTATACTCCACCACAGTATAGTTAATCTGGTCCTTAAAGAAGGTTGGGAATAGATGTTGGGTAATCTCCATCAAATCACAACATTATTAAGACTATTGACTAAAAGATTGGAGATTCATTTATAGCAAGATTTACTTATTGATAATTCGATATGTGTGTATACCCAACATCAGGGGGAGAAAGAAGCAGCTGGATCAAGTTTGTTGAAATGCATAATATATATGAATATTGATCCTCATATAAATTAATGTGAACCTGAAGTTCAAAAAGAAGATGATTCATTTGCAGGAAAGTTGATATGCAATTGTCGGATACATTTAAATTAAGTGTGACCATATACCAGCTGCAAATGCTCCTGTTTAAATTGATGTTCCTGAAGAACAATATTAGTATGCAAATGAATCTATAGTTTATACTCGGTTCCAAAAAGAAAAGAAATTCTCAATAGAGAAAAAGGAGCAAATGTGATAAGATGGCCCCAGTAAAAAAAATATGGCCTCCAGTAGAGGTTTGAATTAAAAATCCTCTAGAAGAGGTTGATTCTCTGACACAAAAGTGATAAAGTTCCAGAAGTAACTCAGGTAACTGAAATAAATAAGCATGATAAGATCTCAATTACAGTGTCAGAAATAAGATGGAACCGATGTGAAAATAACCGTCGACGGAATACTTGTTTTATTTATAATATAGCGCTAAATAAAATGAGGATCATGAACCTACATTTGACGAATGTAGGCGCAATATGATTGGCCAAAATAGAGAAACATGATTAAAGGTTGTGTTGAACTCGCTCGAAGCGAGAAATTTCCAGACCTGTAGTCCATACACCAGAAAATGTAAAATTCAACTGGTCATAAAATGAGAATTTGTGCGGGAAAGAATATGAAATATAAAGCACGATTTATGGCACAAAATTTTACCCAAACGACCGGGTATTAATTATAAGGAGATATACTCGCCTGTAGTGGATGCAATTATTTTTTGTCTAGCAATATGTGAAAAGTATTAGAAATGCATCTAATGAATGCTATTACAGCCTATTATTATAGATCCATGAGTCATGATATATACATAAAGATCCCTGAAGGATCCAAGTTGCCTGAAGCAACTAATTCTCGGGAAATTACAAAATAAAATTGAGCTAATCTTTACATAATTTAAATCATTTTGAGTATGGATAAATTTATTTATGATTGGAACTCCCAAAGAAGCTTCCAAATATCGTGCTATTAGACTGATCCTGGAGTATCCTGTCTAAGTGCAATATATATTGCTTGTAACATAAAGCCTGAAGCTTTTGATTTAAGCCTATCGGCATTATATGTATTTGTTCTTATCTTCGGGGAATAACAAATGTGTAATTCAGTAAATCCGAAAGAGAATAAAGCTGATTTTGCAGATGTAGATCCCTTATTCAGTCCACATAAAGCAGAGACGGACATCAACCACAACTTTACACATAATATTGCAAATCATCGGGACTACAAAAGCAAGATGGCAAGATAGACGCTCCAACGACAAAATTATGAAGATTATGCTGCCAACTCTGTCAAATTGAAGATATGATCAGACAAAATACACGTCACCAGAAGCTGACAAGGACGATCGACATGCAACGATATCAGGAAATCTATGGAGGCCAAAATGAGGGAGAGAAAAATACGCACTGCACTCTTTTTTCCTTCACCAAGTTTTTATCCCACTGGGTTTTTTTGGTAAGGTTTTTAATGAGGCAGTTCTCCCTAAAACATATTCTACCCAATGCACAATGACATTCAAGGGGGAGTATTATAAATTTATTATTTTGAGAGATCAAAATGTAGTGAATGTCATTTTGGGAGACTAAACTGAACTTTATCCACTCCATATGTATTATATATATAAGAATGAAAATCAGAAAAATGATGATGAAAACGGGTTGTAACCCGAGTTCTCCCTATCTTCTTCCTTCATCCTTTTCTTCTTCTTCCAACATCCTTCCATAAATTACATTCTGTTATAACAAAACATATATTTTTAAAGGACTTGATACGGGATGAAACACAATGCAACTCTAGATGAATTGAAATCTCACTTCTTAGATTGATAAGAAATACCTACAAAACTCGATTGGATACGGTGGTTAACAATTTTCATGAAAAAACAAAAAGTAAAAAATTCAACCTTCAAGGTTTCAAGATGATTAGATGAACATCAGAGAACTTCATGGAAGTGACAAATAGGATGACCTTTTAATCTCACTCAGGATATCCAAAAAACCATTCCCCATATATGTTTTAAACTTAATCCAAGAACTGATGGTTCAAACAGAATTATGATTGATCCCATTAAAACTAGAAGGGGTTGAGAAGATGCATTCATGGACAAGCTCACGAACCATAGCTCACTGAGTTCTTCATAACCAATAATTTACAAATATCATACATAGCCCCATGTTGCAAAAATCAGATGGAAAAGCAACTCCTGTCCAGGCTACGGCTTGACAATCACACAATCAAACTTAACATACCCGCTAAATCAAAGAGAAAACTAACATCAATAGAAGTAACCGAGAACCAAATGGATTATTTATTTTAAAGAAAATACTTTCTTTAACATGCACATTTTCCGGAAAAAGGCTCTAAGAATCGTTTTATCGTAGACTGCTAAAAATCCAACAGGGGACTGACAATATAAGCATTGGCAATTTTTCGTTACTTAATGGATAGTTAGTCAACCAACAGAATATTAGAGCCTTATTTATACCACCTTTATTGAAGTGACCAGCCCCCAGCGTGATGGTGAATCTGCACACTGGAATAGCTAACCCGGCCATGCAAATCAGCCTCCCTGTGCAAGAACAAGAAAAGAAATGCACACTCCCTACGCAGGTATTATCCTGTTCAGGTTCAAAGGGACTTTCTCAGCCAAAGACCTGCTTTATTATCCAGCAAAGTTGCCAGGATAAAAGCAGGACACCGGCACCCCTGGTGCGTTTCTTTCGTCAACATGATAGCATATATAACAGAAAGAATTTAAAGCAAATTGTAGCGATTGCATTTTATTATGGCCACAAAGCAACACACAACCAAAACAAACACAAATGTCTTCCTCAGGATTATCTAACACTAACTCATCTACTTACCAACATCATGCAAACATAGAGCGCTACCCGCAACCGCTGTTATCAACATGCTTTTCATGCATGGCTGCCAATCCTTTTGTTCTTGAACCTGGTGGCACTCAGCCAATCGGTTTCAAGACACTACTTGCTTTCATATGATCTGCACACAAATGAAAAAATTATTTCAAAAACAACCTTAGGTGACAGTAAGAAAGTTCTGGTCTTAAGCAAACCCAAATAGCGTGATCTAATACCAAGCACAAAAACAGGTCGTAGTGGAAACAGGTCATAGTGAAAAATAGGGGTGTTTCATACTAATGAAGTACTAGCAACATTGATACCCAGAATGCGCAATGCAAGCATAGAAAGAATGCAGCTCTTTTCTATTGTTAGCCACTATGCACATGAGAGCAATTATATTCCCCTAGGCTGGATCACAGCATAATGGTAAGTGATTTATGCCCTCTATATGACAAAATTCCACATTCATCAATTGTTGATTCAAAATTGTTTGAACTAGTAACATGGGGAAAGAAAAAAGAAAAAGGGAGGAATTATATTCCCCAAGGCTGAAGGGTGTGATCACAGCGTAATGGTAAGTGATTTATGCCCAATGCATGACCACATGCCACATTCATCAATTGCTGATTAAAACTTGTTTTAACCAGTAACTTGAAACAAAAAGAAAGAAAAAGGGACTTACTCTTTTATCTCTGGGAGGAACTAATATAACTAGTGGGCAGGTATATTTCTCCACCAACCTCACCATGTTGTTCTCCACTGATTGTTTTCTTTGCAGCTAGGAACTCCGCGCTCATGGCTTCCATCCCATGCTGCACAGCTTCCTCTGCAGTTCCATAACCATGCTCCTCTGCATACTTGCGTACATCCTCTGTTATCTTCATAGAGCAGAACTTAGGCCCACACATGGAACAAAAGTGCGCCACTTTTGCACCTTCTGATGGCAGGGTTTCATCATGGAAGGCCATAGCAGTCATGGGATCCATCGACAGAGCAAACTGGTCCATCCAACGGAACTCAAACCTTGCCTTGCTTAATGCATCATCCCAGGCTTGAGCATGAGGGTGGCCTTTGGCTAAATCAGCTGCATGAGCCGCTATCTTGTATGCTATAACTCCGGCCTTCACATCGTCCCTGTTGGGCAATCCAAGATGCTCCTTTGGTGTCACATAGCAGAGAAGTGCAGTGCCAAGAGCCCCAATGTTGGCAGCACCAATGGCAGACGTTATGTGGTCATACCCAGGAGCAACATCAGTAGTCAGGGGTCCTAGAGTGTAGAAAGGAGCTTCATTGCACCACTCTAGCTGTTTTTGCATGTTTTCAGGGATCTTGTGCATTGGAATATGTCCAGGACCTTCATTCATCACCTGAAACCAATATCATAATTCGTGTAAGAATAACAGAAACTACTTCTCAGTTTTAGAATCACTGCAAACAAAAAACCTAACTATAGCATTAAAAAGAACAATCCTAACAAAATTGCCAAGAAAAGCCTCTCACTAGTTGGCACTTGGCAAATTACATGAAATGCATATGCAATTTTCAGAAAATTCTCAAATAGTTCTGCATCCGATTTTAATAAGAAACGAAGAAAATTATATGGAATATAAAGCATGGGCCACATAATGTATTGGTGACTTTCATTACCTGTACATCCTTTTCCCATGCTCTTCGAGTCAATTCCCCTTGAGTTAAAAGTTCTGCAAACTGAGCTGTGTCATTGGCATCATATATTGAACCAGGTCTCAGCCCATCTCCAATGGAGAGTGCTACATCATATTGATTACAGATGTCCAGTATATCATCCCAGTGCTCGTAAGCAAAATTCTCCTTGTGATAAGCCAAGCACCACTTGGCATGGATGGATCCTCCACGAGAAACAATTCCAGTCATGCGTTTTGCAGTCAAAGGGATATATCGCAGCAGAACCCCCGCATGGATAGTGAAGTAATCTACACCCTGCTCAGCTTGTTCGATAAGGGTTTCTCTGAAGACTTCCCAGGTAAGATTTTCAGCAATTCCATCCACTTTTTCAAGTGCTTGATAAATGGGAACAGTACCAACTGGTACAGCAGAATTACGAAGGATCCACTCACGGGTCTCATGAATATGACGACCGGTAGAAAGATCCATGACAGTATCAGCACCCCACATGGTTGCCCACTGTACCTTATAAACTTCTTCCTCAATGGAGCTTGCAACAGCAGAATTTCCAATATTGGCATTGACCTTGACCAAGAAGTTTCGGCCAACTATCATGGGCTCCAGCTCTAAGTGCTTCTTGTTGGAAGGTATGATTGCCCGTCCACGAGCAACCTCTGATCTCACAAACTCTGGATCTAGTTTTTCACGAGTGGCACAATACAGCATCTCCTCGGTTATAATGCCCTGCTTCGCATAATACATCTGGGTATACCTAGGGGAGCCTAGCTTCTCCCTCCTGTCAACCCAGTCTTTTCGCAGCTTTGGAAGTCCTGTTCAAACAATGCCAATGAATCATAGTACTGCATGAGTTAGTAGTAGTGGTATGATTTAATTAAGCCTAACAAAAACTAGGATGCGAAGATAAAAATGGAGTCTCAGTAAAGCATGCACTCAAATAAGAAAATGAGCAACATACTGCAATTACAATAATATATATATATGTTATGTTAACTCAATTGGAGGAGGCGTGTAATCATTTTTATAGTGAAAAACTGAGGTGTATATATATATATACCTGTACGAGGGCTGATGTTTTGAGGGCCACTGGTGTCATAATTATCAAAACTTGGTTCGTCCCCAGACAAGTGAACCCGTCTGAATGGAACTTTCATGACATGACCAGAGTCCTGATGGATTACTTCCCTGCGAGCACAATGAATACCATCATCATCATCATCATCATCATCATCAGTATGCAAGTGCAAGTGCAAGTGAACCCCGTGCCACTAAAGTAACCGACACAGTAATCAATAATAGCTAGCTAGCATTGAAGGAAGGGAGGGAGGGAGGGAGGGAGGGAAAGTAGTGAGGGAGGGACCTGAACTCCTTGGTGCTGTTTGGGAAGCATTGTTGGAAAGAAGGGAGGGGAAGGAAATCGGGGGAAGCAGGATCCTGGGTGTGCTTCCTCTGCTGCTGCTGCTGCTTAGATGTGGGGGGATCAAATGTCAAGGTAGCTCTAACCCTAACCCCAACCCCAACCCCACACATCTTCTTCTCCTGCATTTGCTTCCTCCGGGGTTCCACTCCATTCAAGACCGCCGTCCTCGGGAACTTCGCCAGGCCAAGGCTGGTCCCGTTAGTCAGAATGGTAGCTTGAACCGACGCCATATCGAGTTTAGCACTCGCCCCCCAACAACAACAACGAAATTAAAAAGGAAAAACCAAACTCCACCAAACAAACAAATGGATATTTAAGCAGAAGATATTTCGAGAGAGAGAGAGGAGGAGTAAGGGAAGGACACGGGACTGATTTAGGCTTATCTCCACATGGACTACTCAACACCCGCGCACTTATTGTGTATGTATATATATATAGTACTAGTAGATTGGGAGAAAAATCTAGGGAAGGAGGAGATAGATGATAAATAATGGAAGGAGCAAGCGCCGCTGTATGGAGGTCACGGATTTGGCGTTTGGTTTTGAAAAGGATATCCAATAAGTACTCACCAAAAAAGGAGAATCTAATAAGAAAAAGGAAGAAAAAGAGCTGCTGCTCACGGGTATGGGACTGATTGATAGATAGATAGATATTTATGTTCTGTGTCTTGGTGTAGTGTATCTAAGTAAAGGGATTCGTGTGCGGGCATGGGAGTTGGGGATTAGGTGAGTCACATTATTTATTTATACTTTAAATCTTAAATTTAATTTAGGTTAATTAATTTGTTGCTCTTGAAATGGTCAGCCTGAGTGAGTGTCGCTATTTAATTTGCTCCAGTAGACGGCCGATGAGGAACCGTTGGATGAAATGAAACTGAAAGGCCGGGTGGGTAGGCAGGCAAGTTGGGTGGGTTAAGTGGCAGCTAGATATTTGATATGATCTGATCTTATTACCAAAATGGGGCTATTTTTACTTAATTTTGTTTTGGTCCGTGGCGGCTTTAGCGGTTCTCTCGTTTGATACGTGGCCAGGGAGAGAGAGAGAGAGAGAGAGAGAGTAGCAAGTCTAAAATAAAATGTATGATTAACACCGTAATTATTGATCGACAGAATTATTTAGTTATATTATATAGGTTGGATTTTCCATTTCCTTGCCACCTTCGCACACGTACAGCTGCTTTTGGAACACAGAACGTGATAGTGTCGTGGATACAGAATTTAACAACAGGGACTAGACTGGATAACAGTACTATCTATATATTGTACACTGAATGTAGAATTGTTATCAAATCCGGACCGGCCCGGCCGGTTGAATCGGAGTAACCGCGACCCGGAGACAAATTCGGGTTTTTTATCCCTCTAGGTTGTATACTCTAAAAACCCGGCCGGGTCATGACGGGTTCTCCGGTTTTTTCCGATTTTTATTGACCCGTTTCCAATTTTCTCCGGATCAAAAGGCAAATTTTCAAAATTTTATCTTGGTCAGACCATGACCAGACCTTTGATTAGATCTTTATTAAAAAATTACATATTTTAACTATTGACTCTCATACCGGTCAGACCTAGTTGACCGCGGTTGAACCTCTTAACCCGCGACCCGGCCACAGAAACGGGTCAATGACCGGGCCGGGTTTATAGAGCTGCAGATTTTGTAGCGCAATCTGCTAGGTTAAGCGGGCTATCTGCCTCAGGGGTTCTGTCTCTCCCTGATGGCTTTGATCGCATTGTAATGGAGGACAAGTCCTCAGCTTTTAATTAATGAATGAAATGCTTTACTGGCCAAAAAAAAGAATGTGACACTTCTACTATATTGAGTTTGTTATAAAAAAAATGGATGTCACTATACTACCTACCTTCCCCTATATATTATGTAAATACAGATGATATGTGAAATGAAAAAAAAAAACCGAGCTCATTTTTTCCTCTTTATCTCTTCTTCTTCCCATCTTCTTTATCTTCCCCTTCATTCATGAAAATTCTTTCCATTATACAAGTTATTTATAATACGTTATCAGCACGAAAAAGCTCAACCCAGTGCATGAAAATCCAAGCAGAAAACCACAAACAATGAAAAACAGTTTATCACCTCGGGTTACTGTTCACGAGGTGGAGCTCCGAGTCGCCGTGCCACCCCGGCGAGTTCCTCGTGCCGGCGCGAACTCGAAGCAACCGTCCCCTTCCGCCGCTGCCGCCGGACGCGCCGTCCACGGCCGATGACCCGACAAGACCCGTCGGGTCTGCACTTCCTCCTCACGCCACCAACAGCCGCCAGCTGTCGCGCCTCACCCCTCACGTCGTCTCCTGCCTGTGTCGCTGCTGCCGAGGCCTCCGCTGCAGCTCCTCTCGCCGTTTGTGCCAATCGCAGCCGCCAACCCGACGGGAGTCATCGGATCCATCTCTTCTCCTCCACCGCCACCAGGCCTCACCGCCTCATCCCGGTTGCCGCCTGCACCGCCGTCACACCTGCTCGACCTCGCGCCGCCCCGCTCACCTTCGTCGACCGCGTCGCGCTGCCTCTGCAACTCGCGGCCCGGTTATGAAGAAGGTGACCTATTTTTGGTCGGGTCATGAATTCGGGTCGAGTTTTGACCCGCGGGCCTCTTGATCTGGGCTGGTCTGGGCCGGGCACTACCAGGCCTGGGTTTTGGCCTGGACTTACACCTGGGCTGGCACTGTACGGCCCAATCCATTTTCAAAAAAAAAAAAATTGGGCCGGTACTATTCACAGCCCGGTTACTTAAAAAAAAAAGGGAGAGAGAAAAATAGAGAAAAGACGACAAACACAAAAAAAAAGGAGAGAAAGATATATATATATATATATATCTGATAATTAATATAGCCGAAAGATTTATCGAGTAGACATATATTTTATCTATTAGTATGTTTTACTTAGTATCAATATTGGCCGGCTAAGCCGCCCCATCTATTTGTTGGCCGGCTAAGCCGCCTTATCTCTTTGTTGGCCGACAAAGCCGTCTTGTTTTATTTGTTGGCCGGCTAAGCCGCCTTGTTTTATTTGTTGGCCGGCTAAGCCGCCTTTTTATTGAGTAAGCATATTTTATGTTTTTATTTAAATTACAAATGGGCTCATAGAAGGCCTATTGTATTTAATTTGTGTATATTTAATTTTAATTGGGCTAATTAATAAAAGGCCCATGTTTATTTATTTTATTTATAGTCTTTTATTTATTTAATTTTTGGAATCATGTTACAAATATTGGAGGCCCTTAAAGTTTCCGGAAGAAATTTGTTATGGGCATTGAATGCATTTAAATGCATATCGTCTGGAAGACGCCATAAAAGAGAAAATACAGCAAAGACTGGATGTCTTACTGCCAAAAGATCCCGCAGATCTTTAAGGAAAAATTAAAGAAAGATATGACCACCAGAAGATGGACATTATATGACCACCAGAAGATGGATATTGTTCTTGCTTACCCTGAAGGCGCAAGTTATTTTTATTGTTTGCTTTTATTTTATGTTCTGTTTAATTATTATTTGTTATATTTTATTATGTTCCTTTACTGTTATTATAATTATTTGTAAAATAATAGCTCAAGCATTTGTCCTGGAGACAATGCAAGTTGACATCCAAGGGGAAGAGTTATATGTGTGGATGTCAACTATTTTACATAACATGTACAATCTCAAAGTGAGGAAAAGATTTATACGCTCCAGAAGAGCATAAGTTTGAATATGTTCCTGAAGAACGCACGCTTTACTATGATCTAGAAAATCATATATTTACGCTCTAAAAGATCAAATACTCTTGAAGAGTACAGAAACACTCGCTTACAGTAATAAAAGATATTATTATGGATCTCGTTGAATTGACTCTGCTCTATTCCCTGAAGCGAATAAGACAGTATAATTAATTATGCATGTGACTGTGAATGAGTTTATAATGGCAAAGCTAAAAGAAAACATGCATATTATTGCAAAATGGATCCATTACTTGAGAACATCCACATAGAGGAATTGTTCTCATACAAAAGTTGAAATAATTATTTATCTGTTGGGTACAACATTGACTCTAAAACTCTGAGCCTCGTTGTTGATGTTGACTCTAACGCTGTCGTTCCAGGAGAACCACATGCCACCCATATTGTTTTCTCCAGGTATCTCAAACTGATTCGCTGCAGGAAAACGGAGTGGGATTACTCCATGATTTTCTCCTACTTGCCACAAAGTCTTAGTAATCAGTACCATGTTGGGCTTGTACTGATTCTTCAGATCCCTTAAGGTACGCACAAAATCTTGGGACCTTCTTGCTACACCCCTACAATTCCATAATAAAAGTCGTACCTTAGGCCATGTAGGTGGTAACCCAGTCACCCTTGGGACGCTCCGAGCCATCATGGAAACCTGATAATAACTGCTTTGATTTAAAATTTGACATGAAGGCTCTAGTTGAAATTTCTGCAGTCTATCAGATATGAAAAACATAATAGAGTTAGCCGAGCCACAAAAGGAAGCCCTTAGATTGCTTTGGTCCTCTAGGAAGAATGTTTCTTCCATAGGAGTTACAAAGAACCTAGATGAATAAAGTTCATCAACAAACACTAAACGAGGAATTCTCGCTAGATCATTCGGTAATTCCTCTTGCTGCTCATTCACCATGCTATAAGCTAACCTATTCCTTCTTCCTAGAGAGGCACCCTCAACAAAGAAAACAGTAGCTGGGGAAGGCATTTTTCTTATCTTGTTGAGTTTTTTTTGAGTTTTCTGCATCTTCTTGTCTCAACCGCCTCCCCTTCTTATAGTCTGAGATTAGACAGCTAGGTGTCAGTTTTTCAAATGTGGACCCTTTTTCTGTCTCCGAAAAGATCCAGAAGATTTTTCGGTAGTTAAAACTTTGCATTATTTGTCAGTAAACTCCAAAGCTTTTCAATCTTTGAGGTTTTTCTTTTGGAAAGGTTTGCCACTACTTTAATCATTGTCCAATAATTCTGATCTTTTTCGACATGAGTGGCAAAAATAAGCCTAAAATTGACACATGTATAGCAGCCAGAAGCTAGCAATTTCAAGTTATTAAATATACAATATTCGAGTAATTGAAACTTACTATATCCAGCCAGAAGCTAGAATGCACTAGCCTGAAGCTAGCAATTTTAAGTGTTTAAATATACAGTTTGAACAGCCCGAAGCTGAGACCAAATAGAAGTTGGCTGATAGATATGTAATTTATAGCTGCTATGCACCAGCTAGAAGCTGGTAAATAATTTTCCTAAGTTATCATACCCAGCCTAAAGCTGGCATATAAATAGCAGTCTGAAGCTGGCACTAACTTGAAGTTGGTTTATGGATTTATTGTTGGCATGACCGGTTGGGCCATTCTGGATCAATAATGATGCACGAAATTTATTTGGTCATTCATTGAAAAACCAGAAGAATGAATTTCCACGTGTTTGTGTGCTGCGAAATTAATTATACGGCCTTCCTAAGATGAGATTGGCCTGGAATCACCAGCAAATTTTATAATAAGGAACATGTACGCGGACTAATAACTCCGCCGTGTTGACCATCTAGGTTATTTTTACGATGCATCGACTAGATGGTCTATTGTATGATGCAAGTTGGCATTGTGCGCACTTATTTTAATGATTAAGCCACTTACGGGTACATATCCCTACTTATGTTATTAGACTATATGTCTAGATATTGTTGGTATATTTCTTCAATGGAAAATGTATATCATTGGCAATAAACCCAAAAAGATCTGGGTGAACATTTCCAATTGATTGCAGGACCATTGTTAATGAAATATTACTGTTTGAGAAAATAGTATTTTACATGCAGCAGCACTTGTGTGCATCAAGCCAACAAGTTATCATAATGTCTCCCCATTTAATTGGTTCATGGTCATGAACCTAAGAACTCCCATCTTCGGACCATTGGTTGTAAAGTATATTTTGCTCCACCACAGCATAGTAAAATTGGTCCTTTAAAGAAGATTGGGAATATATGTTGAATATGTTGGGTATGTTGGTCATTAATTAGATACAAAGTTTACCCAACATAAGGGGGAGGGAAAAAGCAGCTGGATTAAGATATTATTGAAATGCATTATCAGTGTATGATTGTTGATCCTCAAACAAATTAATGTGAACCTGAAGTTCAAAAAGATGATTCATTTGCAGGAAAATTAATGTGCAATTGCCAGACACATAAAGTGACTAAATATTATATACCAGCTGCAAATACTCCTGTTCAAATTAATGTTCCAGTAGAACAAAGTATAATATGCAAATGAATATAAAGTACGCAAGAAGCATAGAATATACTCGGTTCCAAAAAGAAAATAAAATTCTTGATAAAAAGGAGCAAAGAGATAAGATGGCCCTAGTAAGAAAATAAGGCCTCCAGCAGAGGTTCATATTAAAAATCCTCCAGAAGAGGTTTCTAACACAAGTGATAAAATTCCAGAAGTAACTCAGGTACCTGAAATAAGTGAAAATAATGAGATCTCAATTACAGTGTCAGGAATATGATGGAACCGACGTCAAATAACCGTCGACGGAATATATATAGCGCTAAATATTATGAAGAAAATGAGGATCATGAACCTACATCTATTGATGAATGTAGGGGGTTAATGCATAAAAATGTCCCTTAACTTTTATATATTCATCACTGTTGTCCCTAAAGAAAGTATTGGGTAATTTATATCCCTTAACTTGTGCCTAACCGAGTGGAGTTGTCCAATTACCTGCAGTAACAGGTTTCGGATGTGGGACCCTCTAGCTGTTGAATAAAAAATTATTTTTTCCACTTTTTGGATTCCATGTCAGATTAGTAACTTAAAAAAATGTGGGTCCCACCCCAATATTCTAATTTATAAAAAATTAATTTTAAAAAATAATTTGGGAAAAATGTTGGAAAATTTTGAATTTTACGGATTGTGAATTCTTGATGTGGGGCCCTCATAAATTTTAAATTGTGATTTCTTTTTCGAATTCTAAATTTTACTAGTTTAATTTTACAGATTAAAGATGTGGGGACCTAATAAATTTTAATTGCGATTTTTTTTTGATTTCCTTATTCTTTTATAATATTTTTTTTATTACGAATCTAGCTTGGATTTCGGAAAAAAATATATTTATTTTTTTAAATCAGATGATTGCTTGTGGGACCCACAAAATTTTTCCAATTACAATATTTTTTTCATTTTTTTAAAAAATTCAAAAAAACTAAAGCCAATGTGACGTGGAAAACAAGTACATTACAAAAATAATTTTTTATTCAACAACAGGTGGGTCCCACATCCGAAACCTGTTACTACAGGTAATTGGACAACTCTACTCGGTTAGGCACAAGTTGAGGGATATAAATTACCCAATACTTTCTTTAGGGACAATAGTAGTGAAGATAATAAAGTTAAGGGATATTTTTATGCATTAACCCGAATGTAGGCGCAGAATGATTGGCCAAAATATAGAAAGACATAATTAAGGCTGTGTTAGACTCGCTTGTAAAGCGAGGAATTTTTCGGACCTATAGTCCGTATAACAATGGTATAAAACCGGTCAAGTATAAATGGGTGCTTGTACGAAAAAGGGGAAAAGCACGGTTTGTCGCACAAAATACGATTTGTAGCACAAGGTTCTACCCAAGAATGACCTGGTATTAATTATGAGGAGATATACTCCCCTGTGGTAGATACAATTACTTTTGATAAGTCTGGCATAATATGAAAGAATTAGAAATGCATCTAGTGGATGCTATTACAGCCTATTTCTATGGATCCATAAGTCATGACATATGCATGAGAATCCCTGAAGGTTGCTTGAAGCAACTAATTCCCAGAAATATACAGAATTAAGATAATTTGATCCTTACATGGTTCGAACCAATTTGGATATGTATTGTATATATGAGTATACGCATGAATTAATTATTGCTTATGTTGTTTTGTTCATATCTATATGTGAATTTTATGTTTAAATATTATCAGAACTCCTGAAGAAGCTTCCAAATGCCGCGCTATGTTTTGAGATGAAGACTCATAAAGGAATTAAATTGGTCCAGAAGTACCCTATCAAAGTACAATTTATATTGCCGGTAACATGAAGCCTGAAGCTATTGACTTAAGCCTATTGGCAAGATATAACTTTGATCTTATCTTCGGGGTATAACCGATGTGATATTATGTTAACCCTGTAAACCGGAAGAGAATATAGTTGGTCTTTGCAGATCCAGGTTCTTTAATTGATCCACAAAAGCACAGACGGACATCTGCTACGACTTTACACATGATATTACTATATCATCGGGACCATAAAATCAAGATGGCAAGGAAGGTGCTCCAACAACAAATTATGAAGATAAAGTCGCAAAAGTAATCGGACAAAGCACACGTCACCAGAAGTTGACAAAGATTATTGACATACAACAATATCAAGAAATCAAGGGAGGCTAAAATGAGGGGGAGTAGAATACGTACTGCACTCTTTTTTCCTTCACCAAGTTTTTATCCCACTGGGTTTTTCTTGGTAAGATTTTTAATGAGGCAGTTCTTCCTAAGCGTATTCTATTCAATACACAATGACATCCAAGGGGGAGTGTTATAAAAAAAAGTGGATGGCACTGTACTGCCTACCTTCCCCTATATATTGTGTATAACAGAAATACAGATGATATGTGAAATGAAAAAAAACCGAGCTCATCTTTTCCTCTCTATCTCTTCTTCTTCTTTCCATCTTCTTCATCTTCCCCTTCATTCATGAAAATTCTTTCCATTAAACAAATTATTTATAATAGAGTTATGTTTGATTAAATACTATCATTGTTATATTATTCCTCAAGCTGTGTGAATTGTTTAAAGTGAATAAAAAGTGTGGAATGACATTGTTGGGCATAAATGATGCTATCTATATTTTTTTAAGCATGTTAAAATATTCATAGTGACATATTTGATGCTCTCTCGACAATATATATTTTAACGATATACATATTAGAAATATTAACAAATAAATCACATAATTGAAACATTAACGATGCAATCATTTTATTATAGTTATCAAATTTTCTTACACTTCTGGTTTAGTGCCATACTTGCTTCCCACCTTCAATTAGAAATGATATTAGACACACATTCTTTTGGTTTCAATTTCAACATATTGCATAAGGTAAAGCGTGCAAGAGGTGTCACATGCTAAACTAAATAGAATGAAATGCGTTACTGTATTATGAACATCTTCAAATAAAATAACTACAATAAAATAGTTGCCTGAACACCTACCCACTCTGTCCTAGGTGAGAATATAAAAAATTTCCAGGGTGAGAGTATAAGTAGACCTTGAGTTGAAATGGGAGTCCCCGTTTGCCAAAGGCATAAATGTGCACATCGGCCTCCCTGCTTACAAAAACAAACCTATACTAGACATTCTTCCTATCCAGACATTTCATTTTTTTTTTTTACCATTTGTGGATCTTAATCAGAATTCATCAAATTATTCTATTCAAACTTTTATTTAGTTAACCAATTCAAATATTTCAACAGCCTTATCTATACTACTCGATTTAATTTAATGCATTAAACCAATCCCTAAGCGATTACCACACCCGTTCAAGAGGATTTCACCGCCAGTACTTGCCAATACTAAGATACATGGATTCCGGACATGCTAATGGGTGCAGATCATATAACTTCTTCCCTTTTGTGAATTTCATCTACGTAATTAATCCAATAGGCAACAATTGTTCGAGATGCAAGGAAATGCACATAAGAAATTTCATGGCAGATATGATCCCCCTGTGAGGCTACAAGCTAGAATGGGATTTGTAAATAAAGAGACTGAACCAGGATCGGATGTTCAATTAAGGTGGTGGTACTCTTCTTCATTCTCAAATCCCATCTCATCCTTTGTACCAAATATAGCCTTAGATCATCCAATTATTCAGATAATTCAAGATATTCCTGCTCATCACCGGGGAAAAAATTTCATGGCAGATATGATCCCCCTGTGAGGCTACAGTTGAGCTATGTTCAGTAGGCCACAAGCTAGAATGGGATTTGTAAATAAAGAGACTGAACCAGGATCGGATTAAGGTGGTACTCTTCTTTATTTTCAAATCCCATCTCATCCTTTGTCCAATATAGCCTTAGAACATCCAATTGTTCAGATAATTCAAGATATTCCTGCTCATCACCGGGGAAAAAAAGAAAACCCAAACATCACCGAACTCTTAAATCAAAACTTACAGCGTGTATACAATTACAATAAATTTTATTTCCCGTTTTGAAATATGAACAGCGTGTGTTTACAACAAAGGCTAAATCCATAAGGAGCATGTGTAACGTCATATATTTTCACAGAATGATCAGGTATACAAGTGAAAAAAAGAAGTTACAATTGCCAACAACTAGCGCACTATACCGTCTAAAATAATAGCCAATTGAATAATAGACATCAAAGGCCAACTGGCATGCAGGAACACAAAACATAATGTTAAACCCCCGTGAACTTGAGAAGGCTTCAGCAGAAGTACACGCTCAGCCAATCTCATGTTGGCTTGTTTTGGCCAGTAATGTTAAATGAAACCAAAAGTTATACCTCAGCGAAATGTACAAAGTTGCAAGGAAGAGTACTGACCACGACTCGGTCTTTGGCAGAAATTGTATAATTGGATGACGAGTTCTAGGCTAACTTCATATACGAAAATGATTGACACTGGAGCGGAAAAACCAACTACTGTATCACTGCGCCAGCCTCCAAAGGAAAAAGAGACTCTTGCTTGCCTTTGACAAACATTGCAAGTTCTTTGGGAGCAACCACTAGTTTCAACCACTCCTGCAGCTCCTCGCCTTCTACTTTCTCGTTCTCTGAACCAGTAAAGAGAAAAAGCAAAAGAACACTCGAACATTAAGGGAATTGCAGATACAAATTCACTACAACATTAGGACCGAGTTATACCATGAATGCAACTGGTGCAATTGGGGATACTCATCTTTAGACCCACCGGGGGCACAGACAGTTAAAAGGTGGAACAATATTACTAGTATTACTGTATCTTAGATTTCAACTGTGGGAAAAATACATGATGAGAGGATCTGTGATTTCAGGCCGTACACCTAAGTGAAACCTTCCATGAAACATTGAGAAAAGGTACAGCTTTTGCATAATGTCATAGAGTTCAACTCCAAAAGAAGAAAAACATGGTTTTAGGGCAATTCTGTGAATCAAGATTGGGAAAGGAAGCTAAAATTAATGGATGATAACTTGGAAATGCATGCTATAATGTAAAATGATATTTAAACTGCCGACAGGAATGCATCACCTTCCAGATGGGCACCAAGCCCCTCCAATACAGTAGGATTAGCACGTACAACAGAGAGTGCTACATCAAGCGCAGAATGCAATAACGAAGTAACCTCTCGTTGAACTAGATCGACAAGATGACCCTGTTGTAGTCAAGTGATAAGTCTTTCAGGGTAGACATAAAATGAAAGAAATAAAAATGGAAAAGAGACAGTACCTGGTCCCTTCCCCAAGGAGCAGCTCCAGAGTCATCAATCCCACCCCCAGAGAGTGTTGCTACAGACACGGGACCTATTGTCTGATTAAGACCGTATTCAGCTACAGCCTTGTATGCCATGTCAGTGGCTCGCCGAATATCATCCAGAGCACCTGTTGACACACGACCTGAATACACTACTTCTTCTGCTGCACGCCCTCCAAGAAGAGTAACCAAGCGGCCACGTAACTCATCAATGAAAAGCAGATACCTATCCTCATTTGTTGGAGGTGAATAAGTAAAGCCTAACGCTCCACCCGTTCTTGGCAAGATGCTTAACTTCTGATGGCATTAGCAGAAAGCAAGTGTTATAATCTCGTTGACATCATTTTGGCAATAATACATTAGTACCTCATGTTCTTGTATTTCAATTGTAACTCTCGTGCTCCCAAAAGCATTTACAATTCTAATTTAGTACTGCATCATATTTCAGCATCAACACCACCAGAGCACTCCTTAATCTCTATTCCATTTTCTATGATGCATTATAGATAAACGAATCAGATTGATAAAATGAAGACCCTACTAAACGTACTTAATATTTATCCATAAACGGGCACTAAATGACTGAAAACACATACCTGAATGCAAATTTTAACGAGTAAACAAATTATGCTGTAGTCAAAGCATGACGTAGATACAGACATACAATCCGATGTGGTCCAACTTCCATGATGTGGTTAGACTATAGACATCGTGATGATAATAAACAAACATTTCAGAACAATACGTGTTTAGGTATTACCTCAACACGGGGTTGCCCAGGAAGAAGTTTAGCAACTGCAGTACCAACTATGGCGTGGCCAGCTTCATGGCGTGCAACAACAGCCTTCTCACTTCCTTGTAACTTCACAGTCTTCTTTTCTATACCCTACAAACAAATAAAGTTGTTTAACACCCACTATTTGATTCATCGTCAGAATTCATATTTAGATTCTCAGAATAATGATTGCTTGGGCCCCAACTACAGAAGGATTTGCTTTAGTATCTTGGCCTGTTTGGTACGTTCGGGGGCAGGAGTTACAGAGCAACAAGCAAGCATACAGTCTGCTAAAAAAAAGCAGCTAAACAATGAAAAGTACTTGGCAATACCATTAAAGAAAAAGGCTTAACAAAATTGCTGGTAATCAATCTTGAAAATCAAGAAGAGAGGAGTTAATACTAGCCAACTGGAAGAAGTTAAGGTCTTGTGAGAGAGCAAGCTTTCTGTCTGTCCTGCTCAGCCTAGTAAAAGCAAAAGAAAATTTCATTTTGAAACAGTTTAGCTCGGTTCACTACAATAGTTTTTCGGATTTTACCTGGCTCCCTTGTCAAAATAGAATTAAAGGAACAGGAATGGCTACAGTATTATTAAATGAGCATTCAATCTGCCAATGCCTTACCAATTGGTACTACATGAGGTTCAAAGAATATATTGATTTAGAAGAAAAAAACTACCAAGAAAAAACATGACTGAAAGGAAAATGAGGAAGATATTTAAGGACTGAAAGGAGATGAGGAAGATATCTAAGGCTCTAACTTCCAGAAAAATGCTTATGCATGGTTGTACACAGGCATAGAGGGAGAGAGAGACGGTGCAAGGGTGAGAGAGAGAGACAGAGAGACTCACAGCTATTGAACGCTCCACTGCCTGAATGAAATCAATCCTCTCGACTACTATTTTGTTCTTCCTACCGGCCAACAAAGCAGCTTCATTGACCAGATTTGCAAGATCAGCCCTGCATGACACAGAAATAAAAAGTCACACCTATCATATATATTAACCAAAAATAAAAGACAGCAAATTTGTAGAGGGGTGTCAGATACCCAGTAAATCCACTGGTCATGGAGGCAATGTCACTTAGGTTAACATCCTGTCCAAGAGGAAGCTCTTTCTTAGAAGCATGCACTTTCAGAATGGCTTCCCTTCCATTTCTATCTGGTGATTCCACCTACAAATCAAATGTTGCATCTCACATATTTATCCAGAGGGACAAACCTTTGCTATTGAGATATTCCATTAACATTACAAACCATAACCACACGGTCAAATCTGCCCGGCCGACGCAGTGCAGGATCTAAGACATCCGAGCGATTTGTTGCACCAAGGACAATAACAGCAGAGTTGCTATCAAACCCATCCATCTCCTGAGTTGCATTTCCAAACGTTTAAACTTCACCAGAAGCAGAACAAACAAATGCTTGAACGAAGAAAACAAATTAAGCGAAGGAGATTACAGTCAGCAACTGGTTCAAAGTTTGCTCCCGTTCATCATTGCTGACTATGCGGAATTTTCCATCACGACTTTTTGCAACAGCATCTATCTGCATTGCAGGTAAAATAAGACTCAAATTTAGTGGCTTCAACATTGATATGGTCATCTGACATCCTCAAAATTTTGTAAGCTTACTTCATCAATAAAAATTATTGATGGTGCCTCCTTCTTTGCCCGTGCAAACAGATCTCTGACTCGGGAGGCACCCATACCGACATATAGTTCCACAAATTCACTTGCAGAGCAGCTTATAAATGGCACTTCAGCTTCTCCAGCAACAGCCTTTGCCAGAAGAGTCTTACCTGTCCCAGGAAGACCCACCTGGAAAATATACAAAATGATGCTCAATAAACTTGGCGAAACTTAAAATTTGAAGCAACATTGTGATGTCATGCTTGCATTTTAGCATCTAGTGTGAGGTTTTGTGATATTCAAGCACAACAGCATACAAACAGGTCGCGAGAACCAATCAAAAAGCAAAACTAGGAAAGCCAGGGCTTCAAAGAGAATTTGGGACTGGCCATGCATAAATTAATAGATGAATAAAGGGAAATGGAGAAAGAAAAGGCGTGTGACCACCAAAGGTAAAGACTTAAAAGACCCCGAACCACTGAAGAGGTACAGAACAGTGGTTTCATGACGAATGAGCATAATTTTTAGTATTTAGAATTTTATTATTTTCTTATTTAATAAGTTAGTTACTGTTTACATGTCACAGTCGCACTAGGATTCCTTCTATTTTAGGATTCCCCTTTGTTTTAGGTTTTCACTAGTTTAGATAGATTAAGTTGGCTCCATTTTCAGCAGCCTTTTATCATGTTACTTGCTGTAAAAGAGTTTTTAGTGGTTTTTAACCCTAAATATCAAACTTCCATACCTATTCAATTCAGTTTTGCTTATTCAGCCTAGCACCTCTGTTATTTGAATTCTTTCCTTATTCTATTCTATTCTCTATCGACATCATTTAATTTATTGAAACTAACTCTAGGTGCTAATAAACTTAAATAGAAACATCTTGAAACTCACCAGAAGAACACCACGGGGAGGACGGGCACCTAGTCTAATATACCTATCTGGATTCCTGAGAAATTCCTGGCAGTAAACATCAGCATATAAAGACCATTTCCTGAATTAGTAGAGAAGATTTAGGATATTGTAGAAACATGTAATGAACCACTACGAGCCACAATCAAGCCAAGCTAACACACCACAATTTCTTCTAGCTCCTCCTTAGCTTCATCAACCCCTGCAACATCTGCGAAAGTGATTGCTTCCCCTTGCTCAGAAGCTTTTGAACCTCCAGAACTTCCAGACTTGCGGTTTCTAATCTGGCCAGCTGCATGCTGCACGGTATTCAACCATACTCAGAACCTCCATACACTGTATTCTCTTGAAGAAAAAATGAAAATGCAGAATGACAATTCAAACCTGAGAAAAGCTAACGGGGAAGCGGTGAAGAAGGCCTGCAAGCACTGCCACATAAAACAGTGCTATCTGCAAAGAGCAGAGTAAAATCAAATACATATGCCACTAGTACAACAATTTTATTTTTAAATTATCAACAGAGAGTTTAGCTAAAATAAATAGATTGTTTCCATTTCAACAGGTTAAAGTATGAAGTCAATGCATGAGTTAGTAATCATCGTTACAGTGGACCCTATTTCTGTCCAAAAGAAACTAAACCAGAACATTCAAGTAGGCACATGGCAGAGATAAAGGGTATTATGACGCATGTCCGATGCACTAGTGCAGACAACTGCTTGTTAACCTGTAATAAGATGAGATAAGAAGGGAATAACAGAAGCAACAACAAATTTACCAAAAACAGGTACTTTCAACAGATGCAGCAAATTCACCAAAGGACAGGTTATGGTGCAAGCAACCAAAACAAGGCGATAGCACAAGTGACGCACATTGCCATACCCCTGTCGCCTCTCTGTCAATTCTAAAAAAGTAAGAATGCTTATGCTGCAAGCCTAAGATGAACCAAGGATCAGCGTTCAACCATTTAGAACAGCACTTGACATGAAAAACCTACCACAAGAAAGCAAGTTCGTACTCCACGAACACCAATATATTCCGACAAGAAATTACCATTGTTGATAGCTCCCGCCAATTTTCTTTTCCCCCCTAATATCTAAGCGGCAAGTACAAATTGCAAACAATAAAATCAAAAAACTGGAGAGAGAGGGAGAGGGAGGGAAACAGAGTAGAGAAGACCCACCAGAGCGGAGTTAAAGAATCCCCCGGACCGCCTATCAGGTGACCCAAACTCGACCTGATTCTCAAGCATCTTCTCGTAGGGGGTTTTGATATCAGTGGGGCGCGTAGTAGTGTAGACAATCCTCTTGGCCGTGGGGGCCACACTCCTCAAAACCGACTCCGACTCCTGCAACTTAGTCCCACCGGTAAAGGACGCATCGGCGCTGCCCTTTCCCTCGTTTTTCAACTTGAACATAATGTGGAACCCATCCACCTCCACCTTCTGCACCTGGTTACTCCCTATCTTACTCAAGAACTCACTGTAGGGAACACTGATGAAGGTGGTGGGCTGCCTGGGCTCGGAGCCGGGGAGAGGGATCCCGGGGCGCAGCAACCGCATGACGAACATCACAATCCCGAGCTGGAGGAGGAGGACCCCAATTTCCTGGGCTTGAATCAGGGGCTGCCATCTCCAGCGGCTCTGCTTCTTGGGCCACCACCACTGACTCTTCCCTTGCTTCTCCTTCTCCCGCCTGCTCTGCTTGTTGGGGGGGCCGGTGGTATTGACCTTACTCCCACTCAGGTTCTGCCCTTCCGTGGGCTCCGTCCGCTGCTGCTCCGAGGCCGAGGGGTCGCCGTCCTGGCACTTGGCCAGGATTCTGTACTCCCGGAGCTTGGTGTTCCATAAGCTGAAGCTTTGGGATTGGGAGTGGAGGGGATTAGGGGAAGTGATTGGATTGGGGTGGAAAACCCTAGGCTGCCACCGGTACCGGAGATTAGAGGTGGAAACGGGGTGGGATTTAATGAGCGTTATTGGCCGTAGAGTTTCTATCAGCGAGGACATGTTTTTTTAAATTGCAAAATCCTGCTGCATATGAGGAGAGGAGAGGAGAGGATATTAAAAAAAAAAATAATAATAATAACAAAGGCTTTATGTTGTTGTTGTTGTTTAATTTATATGTACGCGTCTCGAATTTGTAATGCGATTACAATTATCGTTGAATGGAGAGAGGGAGAGGACAGAAAGATTTCCTCTGGCTATGGCGATATCGGGGAAGAAAGAAATCAAAGAAGGCAGCGTTGAATGTCAGCCGTTGGATGTCGAGGTTCCTGAGATGAGGTTTACTGTATAATTAATTCCTCTCTTTCCAAGCGTTTATCCTCCGTGTCCGGGTGCTCGAGGCCGAACAACAATTTACTTACAAGGGAGAGCAGAGGGCAATGATTGGGTGCGGCGGGGTTTATGTGAGAGCTGGGTGTTCCTGAGGCTGGATAAGTAGACGCGTGTAGGCGATGGTGGTACTGGTACTAGTTTTTTTTTTTTTTCTTTTTTGAACCTCAGTAGTACTGGTTACCAGTAGTAGTTTTGATGGGGATTTTTGAGGGGATTGGCTCCGGAGTAACCACATGTTCAGTGAGGGAGGCCCACATCAATGGATATTTTGTTTGGGCTTTGTGTTTCTGTGGCTTTTAACAATTCAGTAGTGACCAAAATTCAAGCCCATTTTGTCTACATTTGGGGGAATTCTTTTCTTTTCTTCTGTTTTCTTGGTCGAACATTTGAGGAATTCCGTGTTTTGAACATACAACCAGTGAATTGAATTGAATTGAATTGTTCATAATACATACATATAAAAAAACACTGGAAAAAAAAAGTTACCAAAAGTTTTGTTACTATTTTATTAGATTATTGGAAAAAGCACACAGCTTTCTTTCTTTCTTTCTTTCTTGTTATAATATATATGCAGATTCTTGTTATATATATATATATATGTGTGTACTTACTGTATGGTTTAATTTAATTAATTCCCAGAAATAGATGTGAATTAAGGAGGGAGGGAGGGAGGCATATGTTGATGTGTGACGTGTTGCTTGCAATTGCAAAGCAGTTGTAGCTTCAATTCAAACTAGGTGCACACCCGTCCTTTTCCTGTCATCCTAGTAATGAGGGAAAAGAGGAAAATAGTAGTGCATGTCCTAAATAAGAGGATCTCTCGCCTCTCCTAACCAAACAAAGATTACTAAAAATGAATACCTCAGATGCAAAGTCTCTGCAAACCAAATCAGAGGTTTTGGTTGGTTATCATTCGTGGGAAAAAGCTGACCATTCTTGTCAACCTCCATGTTATCACAGGATGATCATCTCTTGTCCACCATTTTTGTAATGTAGGTAGCAGCAATTGATAGTTTAGTAAAACAAAAGATACATCCCCTCATCCATCACACCAGAGAGACAGAAGTAGATTGGTTGGTTTCTCACTGTGTTGTTTGAGTTAGAGAGAGCATGTGAATATCCATCTCTAGCATGTTGATATTATTACATCTTCAGTCAACAAGAATTAATAGAAATTCTTAGTTCTTCTTCTTTCCTAGGCTAGGCTAGGCTAGGCTAGGTTGTCCAAAAATTAAAGAAACAAAATAAGATGGAGATTGATGGAAAGCATGTTGGAGTCTTTATGTGGAGGATGGTTAAATTTTCCATGAACTCTTGCTATAAATTTGTACAAAAGTTCCCAATTTTTTCGGTAGCCCTGTTAATCCTATTGGTTGTATACTTATTCCTCCCCTCAGTTTTCAATTTGCTGGTTTACACTACCCCATTCCTTGTCTGCACAGCTGTTTTCATCCGTTTTTATTTGAGAACAAAACGTCATGCAACCAAAGATGAGAAGAAAGATGGTGCAGCAATGCCATCCCAGAAATCAAAGTCTTCATCAGAGGATCTTATTATTGCCAATAATGAAGATGGCGACTCTTGTATACAAGCTCAGGCATTATTGCATAAAGCAGTTGAGGAAAAGATTCAAGAAGATTCGATTGAAGGGAAACCAAAAGAAACAATACAGATCAAGAAGAAGGAAACTAAAGCTTCCAACAAGAAGAAGAATCCTGGTGGAAGGAGTTCCTCTCGCAATGTATCTGTTGGTGAAAATATTGCAAAACTTGGTGAAGCATCGTCAGAACCTGATGTAACCAAATTTCGGTGTGGCATTAGCGAGACAGAACTGGAAAGCTCGGACTCGGAGGAAGAGGGACCACAGGAGAGGGCGAAGAAGCCCGTGGAGTGGACAGAGGATGATCAGAAGAATCTCATGGACCTTGGATTCTCAGAGATAGAAAGGAACAAGAGGCTGGAAAGCCTGATCGCGAGGCGCAGAGCAAGAAAGTTGTTCAAGATGAATACTGAGAAATGCCTTCTGGACATGGATGTTGGCCCTCCCCAAATTGCTCATCTTTTGGTGGCAAGAAGCAACCCTTTCGAGTTCCCTAATATTTGTGATGACCAAATGCCTGGTTCGGCTCCTTCTGTTTTATTGCCCTTCAGGAATCCTTTCGATCTACCTTATGATCCTCTAGAAGAAAAGCCTGATCTTATGACAGATAGCTTCCAACAAGAGTTCATGACACCTCCTCCCCCAAAAGAAGCCCTCTTCTGCAGGCACGAGAGCTTCTTTTTGGGGCCTTCTTTCTTCCCCCCCGAATGCATGCAAGACTTCACGGCTGGGTACTCAATTTTTAAGAGACCCCCAGGTACCTAAGGCAGCAAATTTCCTTGGTTATAGAGCTTCTTTGTAGACTTTAGCTTTATCATTTTCTGATACTGGTGTGAGTCAACATCCGTTTTTAAATTTTAATCTGAAAATTAAACATACATATAACTGCAACTCACTCATCAACAAAGCGTTTGCAATGCAGAGAAGGGACTAGGAGCTCATGACCAGCAAGTTGAACAGTTATTCCAGAGTGGGGGAATGTTGCGGCGTAATTTAAGTGCCACTGATCTAGTGACTGAAGATGAAGGGGCAGCAAACCAAGCTGAACCTGATAGTGAAGCATCCACCAGTAAGGTTGAAACAAATGCTGAGAAGATGGAGAAGAAAACAAATGAAATGAAAACAGATGATGATGGAACTGGAACCCAGATGATGAAAAAAGATACATTGAAGCAAAACAAAAGTGAGACGAGCCTAAATTCTTCCTCCTCGGAAGACGGAGATACCAGGTTTACCCGAAGAATAACCAAGATCTCACTAAGCCAGAGACTGCGACCAGCAGCATTCAGATTTCCAGAATTGCCGAGTCCTGTGCTTAACTCGTGTCCACTTCCTAAGGCAAGATCAATGAATGAACGTTTATATGATCCCAGCTCATCCATAAGTCCAAACATAAGATCAGACGACCATTCATTTTTCCCCAACAGGGGAAACTGGCACACCCCTACCAATTCCATAGCTTCTGATATGCAAGTGGAGGTCTCAGAAATTGGTTCACCCCCACTAACCGCAGACGGGTCTGCTTCATCTGATGATGGAAAGTCATTGACTTATGATGGGGACATAGAGAAGGAGGTTACTTCTGGCAGCGATGAAATGTTAGGGCTCTCCCCTCATGCTCCCAAAGTGGAGGAGCTGGAAACAGCTCTGAGAGAAGTGAACAGGCTTCATCACGGGGATATGAAAAGAAGGTTAAGCAGCAGGAAAGAAGCTCATGGTTTAAGATCCTCACCGTCATTGCCATCTCCAACAAATTTGCAAAGACGAAAGGATCGACCTCATGCTCGTTCAGTCTCGAGTGATAATGCCAATGAGTTTAATGAACAAAGGGGGAGAAGGCCACAGGTCTGTTCACAAATTTAATACTGAAATATAGTGGTATGGTCTTTAGGTCATATGAAAACTAAAAATATAAAGATTGGAATGCTGAGAGAAACACTATATGCTGATTATAGTTAAGCAAATCTAATTTATTTGTGGTAAATACTGCAGTTCTTAGGCTTATTTTTATTTTCTCAAAATAACTGCACATATGCAGTTATAGTCTTCACCTGCTTACATGACAACATATGCTTATATATGTATAATTCCTCCATTTTGAAGTAAGAAATTTTTTAAGACAAGTGTTTCAAACTTTTGGACATCAAACAGGAACAATTGATGCCTATTGAGAAGTCCGCATCAGAGGTGGACATCAGTCGCAGTGTGGATGACTCGGCCCCCACTCGTAATGATGAGGAAGCCCTGGAGTCAAAAGAGGACATGGATGGTGGATCCATAAGTTCTGCAGTTGAAAACATTTCCAAACTAGCAGAGGAAAGTAATTCAGAATCCAAAAAGTACGTTGAGAGAAAATCAACTGGTACTCCTGAGAGTCCTGCAGAAGAGGTGAACATCAATTACAATGTAGATGGTCCTGTTGTTCACACAAATGATCACATGGAAGACTTAAAACATGTTGCAGATGATGAAGGAAATTCTGAAAAGCCAACTGCGAGTGTGGCTATTCAGAATATTCCAACTTCAGTTCAGGGTCAAGTAGGAACTTCAGGTCGTGTAGAAGAGCAAAACTCATCACAAGTAGGAAGTCAAAGGGCAATCCAAGCTTCTAGTGATCCTATTACACCAAATGCACAGCATGAATTTTTAGATGAACAAACCAATGCTCCTTCAAGTTCATCATCTTCTCCCAAATCAGTTTTACCGGATAGGTTATCTATGGATCAGAGACTCTCGTCAGATTTCAATCAACAGATGTCAAATGAATCTTCCGCATCTCGTATAGAGGGGAACATGGTGAGGAATGAAGTATCTCAAGCCCAGAATTTAGCTTTCAATGGAAGTGGAGCTGATGGCTCTGATACATCTATGGTAAGTACTGCTACAAACTTTTACTAATTGATGACTTAAACAATGTATGCTCACACAATGTCTATGAATGAAAAGGCTAATTCTTGAAAAAATTATTATGGATTTCGAATTCATTTCCTCTCTTTAAAAAAGAAAATGTTGATTCGTTAGCTTTTCCCAGGATGGGAAGAAAAAGACCGATTCTCTTGGATAACTGAGCTTATGCACTTGGGTTTTGAACAGGAAGCATCAAGTGCCGTAGAGACAACAACCAAGTCTAGTCAAGATGTACTTAATGATGAAGAAGCTCAGGATCCAAAACCTACCACAATTCTCCATGCTGAATCGGACACAATATTAGTTGGTAATGATACTGCTGGAGAGTCTTCAAACCCAACTGGGGAAATTAATATGGAAGGTAGTGTATCCGTGGATCATGCAGATAATGGTGCGAGCACTGAACAATCAAAACCAGAGGGCGAAGTTGATAGTCTAGAAACTCCTGATCCTGAAGCTATAAAAGAAAAGGTTATCCTAACTCCATCTTAATTCTTCTGGGTATTTAAATATGTCATTTTGTTGATTTATTAATAAGCAATTCTACAGACGATGATAAAGCAGAATTTTTCCCTTTTTTTAAAAAAAAAAAATAAGTTAACCTTTTCATGATACTTTACAGGAACCAACAGAACCTCCGGGTGAATTATCAGGAGCAGCCAACGCTGCTAGCATCGACATTAACGATCCAACACAAGACGATAAGCTAAGGCCCAGTGACGAAAAAGGTGGTGCCTCATCATTACATTACTTAACAGAAGAAGATGAGGAAGACTACGGGATGCAAACTGATGCACCTTCCAGACAGAGTCTGGATGGAAGCGAGCCATCTGATGTTTCATCCAAGTCGAGTGAAGAAAATCATAACCCAGGCTCCAATAACAGTGGTTTTGAAGGATTTGTAAATGTGATCCAACATCTACGTGAACAACTTATAGACGTGATAAGCCCATCAAGCGCCGCTGGCATCTCAGAAGCAGCAAAGACATTTCACGTGGAAGGTGAACAAGATCATTCAACAGAATCATCAAGATCTGAATTAGATGCAAGTGATAATCGCATGGGTATTAATGGAGGACAGGTAACACAAAAAACTCGTTTGAGTACTGCAAGCTGAAAAAGGGAAGCTTGAAAACATCATTCATTCTCTTTTATAAAGGCGATCCGGACTCAAAAATCCAACAGACCTCATCCCCTCCTGGCCTTTAAGGCATTCAAGACTACCAGTACTATAGCTACAGCCTCAACCTTCTTGCATTCAGATTTGACAAGCACTTGGGAAATTGCATTTCTTTTCTTTTCCTCTTCCTCTATTAGGAATCTAGGATGTATTATCATTATTTTCCTCTAATTTGGAAAAGAATATGTTGTTTCTCTATTGTTTGTTTCTGTAGCAATTGCATACTAATTGTTTAACAAGTTCATCACAATGTCTCTTAATTACCTTTTGACCACCTTAACTTTTGGTCAAACGAAATTAACCAATTAAATTAAAAAAATGGGGATAGAGGTACCTTTGAACTTTGTTTGATAAGATTTATCCCCCTCCATCCAAGTTTAAAATTTTAATTTGGACATATTTTCTTCCATATTTTCTCTCTATTTGGACTACCAATAGAGAGGAAGGTAGTTGAGTTCTACACTTATTCTTCCATATATAGTAGATGGAGCCCTAAACAAAACAATAGTTTTTGAAGTTCTCCTTGAACCTTCCTCTTGCATGGTAATTAAACAAAAATACATATTTGAAGGAAAATAAATAAAAAACAAATCTAGTTTTATTAACAATTAAAAACCAAATGAAAAACACAAAATCATTAGCATACATAATGATGTTTCAAAATGAACAGACTTGATTTTGCCACGTGTCTTGCATCAATGACTCTATTTAATTTGATTTATTTTTTAAAAAATTCTATTTCCGTTACTCGCATTCACAGTACTAGATAGAGGGGGTTAAATACTGGATGGAGGGGGCTAATTCTTACAAAAATAAAGTTCGAAGTACCTTTATCTCAGTTTTTTTAGTTCAGGTGGTTAAATCTTAAAAAATAAAGTTCAAAGTACCTCTATCCTGATTTTTTTAGCTCAGATGGTTAAATTTGTTTAACCAAAAGTTCTGATGATTAAAAAATAATTAATCCATAGAAGAAAACTTACAGATGTGAAACTTCTGAAATTGACCGAACCCACAAATTTTTACCCTACAAGAGCAATGAAATAGTTGAGTTCTCTACATAAGACGGATAACGACAAGATGATCAGCGACAACAATGCTAGCCACAGCAGAAGATGCTAGCAGCTCAAAACATCCCTGGCCCTTAATTAACACAACCAATCCCGAGTCCATCAAAGCAAACTGTAAATGTCGAGAGATAAGATAATGCTAATTTTTTGGCTTAATACCTCATATCACCCTCCAATTTGGCATCAGTTTTGATTTTGGCCCATCAGTTATATTTCTCTCGATTTTAACCCTGAATTTGGCTTTCATCCAATAATTTGATCCACCTGCTCATAGTTACCGGCTATGTTGATGACGTGTCAGTCTTAAGACACACGCCAAGCTTTTACAGGTTTGCTTAATATTGTGAGTCAATAGAAGATAATAAAAAAAGAAAAGATAATGAAAAAGCAAGAAATAGACTCCACCAGCAAGGACCAAAGACCACTTTTATCTCCAGCTCAAGCACGACGTGAGGGCCAAAGGCCGTTCTGTCCCCCTGGGCGTCTTCACGGATTTGGAGCCCGGCACTACGGACAGCGCCAGAACTGGTGCCTACGGCCAGTCCGCCTCGACAACTTCACTTTTTGGCTAGTCGTCGGTAACTACTGGGCCAGTATACCTTTCTTTTTTTTTCCTTGATTTTTTCCAGCAACTTATCATTTGTTGGTGCTTTTGGCCCATTGCTCAGGTTTATCGGAACTTGCAGATATTAACCGAAACTTTTTTTTGCTAATTTGTAGGCGAGCGCTATCTGCCATGACACAAGCAGAAAATTGATTTGATGCAAACAGAAAGCTAACTATTCACTTCGTTATCAAATTGGTACAGTTTTGTTTTTCCATATTAGAAAAAAATATTAATTATTCGACGGATGGAAAACAACTAGTAAAATTTATTTATGCTCTTAGGCCCAGGTTGGCAAGCAACCATACCTGCACGCGCTTACTTTTTTTATCTCAATCCACTGGAAGTGGATAAATGCTAATTGGTGTACTATCTACATGTTAATGAAAAATGTGCTAGTTTATCCTAAAAAGGAAGAAGAAAACAAATAGTGAATTCCATCAAGATGGCATCCTCATCTTGCTTTGCCTGCGTGGTGACGGTAGGCTACCTGATCTCTAGTATCTTCATCTTATCCTGAAGATAAAATTATATTATAACTGCACAAAATTAGGAGATAATATACGAATAAAATTAGTGTTGGATTTATTAAACTGGAATTCTTGTTTAGTATGTGTCCTAACTATGATGTTGTTGGCAATCGCAAGGAAGCAGAGAACTCAGACCGCTTGTACGATATGTTAAATCTTCACCTATTAAGAAACAATCTTTTTCATTTTATTGTTATTAAGCACTATTAAACAAACCTTTAAAAGCTTGACCTGTGTCTTGAGACTGACACGTCATTGATGTAGTTGGTAACTATGAGCAGGTGGGCTAAATTAATGGGTGAAAGCCAAATTCAGGGTTAAAATCGAGAGAAACATAACTGATGGGCCAAAATCAAAACAGATGCCAAATTGGAGGGTGGTATGATGTATTAAGCCTAATTTTTTTTTTTTGTTTCTGGCATAAGTTAGCGAATAGATTAACTAAAATTTTGATGATATCAGATGATGACGGGTGGAAGTGTGTAGTCCGCGTGTCACTTGTAAAATGAGCAAAACATGGACATGGGAGACGTAGAATGACTATATCCCGCGGCAACTTCGTCGTTTACATCAGCACAATGGACGAAACGGTGCATGTAAAGAGTAGAAGATTGAGAGCCGACACTCGATGAAATGCCCGTATCCCAAATTAACCAATTTAATTAAATATAATAAATTAAATGACCATTTTGCATTTCCATGGCCCGAGATACAAAAACAAACAAATGACAACATCACAAATAAGCAAAATCATAAATATATAAAAAATGGCAGCATTGGCCGAAAGAATATCTTATATACATAACAATGATGCTACGATATAAGAATATCTTATATACATAACAATGATGCTATAATATAGACAACAAATGCGCAGCGGAATATTAATGTAAATTATATAAAAAATCGCAAACATAAGAAAATGAATGCAGACTCTATGGATCCGACCCGAGGAGGAGATCGCTACCTACTAAAATGTACTCCTGATTGTTAGGAAATACTGTGATCTAGGAGGACTTCATCAATGGAAAGGAGTCAAAAAAAAAGGAAAATTGGAGTTCTAGAGTCACTATTGGCGGTTGTAAGTTTTGTAAACCAACTAACATTTCTTGCCTAAACTACATAAACTCAGCCCCTATTACTATTTTTATTACTCTTCTGGTTAGCAATACAAATATTACTTGGAAGATTTCCAGCTCCATCATTGATGGCGGGACTTATGATTGTGTTGGTCGAAGTACATGTATTAGTGTTACCCAAAATATTTCCGGCTCCAGCGTTGATGGTGAGACTTAAGATTGTATTGGTCGGAGTACCTCCGCTGGCCAGAATTCCTCCGATGTTCGAATTCTGTAGGTTTCGGACTCTGGTGGGGTGGATCCGCGGTAGGATCCAGTTGTGAAGGCAGAGAAGTCAGGGCTTTTTATTCAAATCCCCATAGACGATGCCAATGATAAATTCCGGATTTACCTGTGCATGGATGATGATTCTTATACGGCTCCTAATTCTTGAATGACTTGCAAAACTAGCAAAAAGAAGGACTCCCAGAAATCCTAGGTTTGTGACCCTTTGATGGCTAAGTTAGAAAGATGGTTTTCTCTGTGAAGAAAAAATATAAGATTTTAGACAAATGAGTGACGTGCCTCTTATTTTTCTTGTTAGGGTATCGTGCTTGTGTCTTACAATTAGGTATCCCCTTATTTATACCCCCTATACTAGATCTAACGGTTGCCTATAACCCGTACAATCACAATCTAAGGGTGTCCCTGATGTCTTCTTTTCCTTGATACCTTACTGTTGTCCGCACGTGTGGGCTTCCCGACCCTCGGGATAAATAATCAAAAGAAGAAGGAAAATGCCAACAGATCTGGGAGGCGCTGGTCCTACTTGCTCCCTCGAATCCGCACTTGCATACCATCTTCCAAGCTAGACCTAGGTTTAAGATTTTATCACGGACCCGGAGATAGACCTAGATTTGGCGTCACTTGGCCTTCTAGGCCTTAATTTGATAATTTCAAATGTCATCAATAACCATAAACATTTTTGTTATAAGGAATATTGTTATAAAAATTCAGAAAATTGTTATGAAAAATACATGTAATGTGGATGTCATGTTTTTTCCTGTACCTACCTACCTCCCCCTCGTCATTTTGTACCTATATAATGGCAAGAATAACATGAATGAAATGAAAAAGTTTTGCCAGAAGAACACTTCTTCCATTTCATCTCCTCTTCTCCATCTACTTCAATTAATCTTCTTCCATAATAAATTATTTTCAACACGTTATCAGCACGACTGCCTCTACCCAAGCAAGAAAAACAAATCAGTGCAAAAACTAGCAGAAAAAAAAATGGGAAGAAAAATAGTGGGAAGAAGAGAAACCGAATGGAGGAACAGTTCATCACCTCACAGCGTGAAACGCCCCGACCCGTATTTACCGTACATGGTAAACACGTGCCGGAACTGTGACGCCCCAACCAAACCAAGCCCAGCATACAGTGTATACAACAGTAACTCGGGCTCAACAGCCCAAAAATAATAACGTCAATAACAACATAACTGGCCCAATGGCCCAACAATAGTAAAAATAATGCACAATGGAAGACTTAATAACTCACAAAGACACTGTATGCGACATAGATGCAAACTATGGATCCAAGCCCTGTCCAAGGGATAACGCCGCAGCCTGTCTGGAATGCACCAAACCTGTACCACAAATAATCCATCCTACGGGATGAAAGCCCGCAGGTGAGGGGTGAGTCCGAAGTGCTCACCGACGAAGGATAGACAATCAATATGCACACTATAAGTACTCAAGGTCAAAAACAGGTAAAAACCACCAAATACATACCAAACCAAAAACTCGACCACAAACTGGTCCAAGACCAAAAAGACTCAAATAAAATCAAATTTTCCAATTTTATCTTTCCGGGCCCCGTCACGGATAAGCTAGGGGTCAGACCTGGTTCTCAACATATTTCAGGTGCCAGACCAAATCCAAGAGAACCCACGGATCGACATCCCAAAAATACGAACCTAGGGATAAACATCCCAAAAATAATCACGGGATAGACATCCCAAGCATAGACATGCTTATCACAAGTAACCCAGGTCATGGCCACCACAAAACAGTCTTAAACTATCGAGTCATACCACTACTTATCACGTGACAATTATATTATCGTTCAAAACCAAATCTCAATACTGGGATAAACATCCCGACAACAATCAAGACAATGGGATAAACATCCCGAACCAAACCACAGCAAATGCAACATCCAACAAAGCAATAATCATCAAACATAATAACCGAGTAATACAGGCACATATTGAAGGAAATCCATCCTCACCTTGGCCGATTACTCAATTCCGAAGACAATGACCGGTCCGAAGCCGGCTCCTCGGGAAACTGTCCGATATCCGAACCTATACAACAAAACAATATATACACATAAATGCACATAATCGGTATGCTATGATGCCAAAACTGCGAAATACCCCATCCCGGTTCATATCCTTTATTATCATCTTTTACCGAAAATATTATACCGTACGTATATCCGAATATAATTTTGGTACCATACTTTAATTAAAACTCTTTTCAAAATATTTTCATAAATTTATTATACTTCCCAAAATATAATCACCATAATTTTCCAAAATAATAACGTATTTATAATTTCCAGAAAATATATATAGTATTTATCTTTTTCTAAAAATATATATAATAATATTTTCCAACACAAAATATAATTACCTTTAATTTTCAAGGTACATATATATATATATTTCACAACCAAAATTTTCCAGGGAAAATAATATATATATATATATATATAATTCTCAGAAATTATTTCATGGTACATATATATTATTTTTTTCCAATTAATAATAGTTTTTAACAAAACATAACTTAATTATTTATCCATGTATATATATTTATATTTTCCCCAAAATACCAGAATTAATTTGATCATAATTTTCTCAAAGTGTATACATATTTTTTTTCAAAATTAAATACCAGAATAACAAATAAATACATATATATATTTTGTTTTTTTTCTTTTTAAATAAATCGGGCTGCCCAGGATCCAACCCAGGCGCGACCCGGCCGCGACCCGCCCGTGAAAATGGGTTGCTCACTTGCAGCGGCGAACGGCGGCAGCACAGGCGCGAGGAAGAGAGCGCGGGGCCGGCGAGGCTGAGGCGTCTCTGGAACGGCAGCAAGAAGGGCGCGGCGGTGACGGCAGAAGGCGGGAGGCACGAAGGAGGTGGATCCGCGGGTCTGCTCGCGGGTCAACAGCGACTGACGGAGCTTCCGGCGGCGGAAAGCGACGGGGAAGGCGGCGACAGGTCGGCGACGGCTCGGGCGTCCTGCTGGTGGTGGCGGTGAGGCACGAGATTGCGCCGGTCGTCCTCCCGTGTACAGTGACAGGGTGACGGTGAACAGTGTCCATTTCTTCCGTTTTCTTATTTTCTTTTCTTTTCTTTTTCTTACATTTTCTTTCTATTTTCTTTCTTTTTTTCTGATTTTCTGATTGGTTCTTTCTTTTTTTTTCATTTTTTTCACTTTTTTTTCCAATTTCTCTTCTTTTTTTTCTCTTTTTTTTCTTTTTTTTCTTTTTCTTCTCTTCTCTTTTCTTTTTTTTTTCTTTCTCTATTTTTTTTTCCTCTCCTGAAACAACCTGACCCGAATTTACCGCTAGTCACAGTAAACACGAGGCCATCTTATTATTACAGGATTAACAACGTCCAAGTCATACAATAAGGACAAACCCAAGCATAATTTGATATAACAAACCACACACACAACCCGAGCACGGGGGTAATTATTATACAAACAGTCTCACCAACAACCAACAAAAACAAGAAACACACAACAGCAGCGGAAGACTTGAAATAACAACAGCACACCACAATGATAAGATGCAGCGGAGTATGGATCCGGGACTGGCAGAGGGTACGCCGCAGCTTGCCTGGCACGATCCTGTGCTAAAACAAATCAATCTACGCGACCGAGTCACGTAGGCGAGGGGTGAGTCCGAAGTGCTCACCGGGTAAAATCCACAAGAAATAATTAATATACAAGCATCCATTATAACCAAGTTACCAGAAACAAACAAAATATCACATGGCAAAAACCTTAACTTGCTTCTACGTTTCCCCGGTTAACTTCCTAAGGTCTAACCTGTTAAACTAATTCAATTTTTATTATCAGGGCCCCTATCACAATTTAAATGTTGGCCGTGCCTGGTAGCCAGGTTAGCTAACCCCAGGGTACTCCCCGTAAACCAAAATATCTCAAATCACAATATCTCAAAACCGAGTCCCGCAGTCCTCGGTCGGGAGTCCCGCAGTCCTCCCTATTATAAATCAAGTCATAACTCAATACACAAGTGGACTACCATCTGGCCGTACCAACACTTAATTGTGATTATCTAACTGTCTAGGTGATTCCGTTATTATTACCCTCTGTCACTTAATTTTCACAACCGGTCCCGTGTAGACTCTCTCTCAACTCGTCATAACATTCTTAGCCATATCTCAAGTCCACCCGGTTTCCACACCATATAGCAATAACAGCAAGTATAACAACACAGCATGCATTCAATCATTCTCAATCACAATTTTATTCACAACAAGGCACACACAACAAGACATCATCAAACCGTAACTTAGCATAAAGGGCTGAATATTAACAATTACTTGTCCTCACCTTAGTTGACGAATTCCTCGGGAATTTCGCCCTCGGGTTCCAAGTCCACGTTCTCGTTCACTTCACCTAACATATATTATCACACAATCACGTAAATGCACACAAAATGATATGCATGTATAATTATCTATTCCCGTAATTATTTATAGTGTCTTATAGTAATTATTATTTTTATCCAAATTATTCCCTTGATAATATATACTTCCCTAAAATTATTATTATTAATAGCTATTATTTATTATACTTCCAGATTATAGGTATGTATTTATTTCCGTATAAATTCCACTAACTAAATTCTGTTATTATTTATTTTTTTTTTCCTATTTTCGGACTGGGCTAGTTAGACCAAGCCCTGGTCCAATTTATTAAACCTCAACAGTGCAAGGCCCAGGTGCAGAGCCCAGGCCCAGGAAGGCCCAAGCCCTGACCCGGACCACCAACCCGGCCCGCGAATCAACCCACCCGAACCGTCAGATCCAATCTCATACCCGGGTTGGCTTGACCCACGAGCTCCTCATCCGGGTCGTCCTACTTTCGTTCTGCTCACCTAGCAGACGGCAGGCGGCGGCTGACGAGGGCGACTGCGAGTGGTGGCGAGACGCGACGATGAGGACGACTCAGCTCGACAAGGCGGCGGCAGAAATGGGATTGCTAGTGCGGCGGGTCGCGGTGGTCTCCTCGTCCCGGTGCTTATGTGATGAAGACGCGACGAAGTGGATGGAGGGGAAGAGATGGCGGCGTTGCAGATCCTGGCAGTGGCGATGGATGCGCGAGGAAAGGAGGGAGTGCCGGGGCGCCGCACGCGGTGGTGGTGGTGGTCGGAGAAGATGAAGAGGAAGGGGAGGGGTGACGTCGTTTTGCAGCCGGGTTTCTTCCTGGTTGTGTTTTTTTTTTTTTAAATATAGGTATATGGGTATGCTAATGGAAGATGTCTGTTAAGAGTTTAGACAAAGCAGCAAGCTGGTGGCGTACTTCTGGACAGCAGGGGCAGAATTTTCTTTGTTATATAAAATCAAGGAAGGGAAAAAAACAATTAATTGTGGCAGACAAGATGAAGGAAAAATCTGCCAATTATTGAGCAATTATAGGGGTTCCTGTGTGCGCATGATTGCAGGAAAAATCTGATTCATTAAAAGACCTTTTTGCCCTTCTTGTTTCCTTTAGGTTTTGTTTTAACCTAGGGGCATTTTCGTCTTTTCGCACTTTTACCAGTCCGGAAAATTCTACCTCGTCCCGGAAATTCCGTAAAAATATCCGGGGTATGAATCGAGACTCGGAATTAGAATCCGATGCTCGGTTCTCCATGAAATAATTACTAAAGGTTAATTCCTTCCGGTAAATCACTATGCAAAGAAATTACGGTCGCGGTAAAAACGAAAAATTTACCTGGGCTGTTACAGCTCCTTTCTTCCTCTTTTTCTCTTCTTCCCCTTCTCCTGCTTTCTTCTTCTTTTTATAGACGTAAAAATGCTATTCAACGTGTGATCATCCAATAATGCAGCTTGTCTGCATTATGGAGCGAGTCCGGTCCGGACCAGAAAATAACTGATACCCCCTTAGTTATTTTCCGGAGTGATTTTTCCGAGAATTCCGGGACCCGAAAAATACCAACTTAGGTCCGAAAAATCAACGGAAACTTCACGAGCGCGGGAAAAGCCTCGGTTACGAAAAACGACGTCCGATTTACCTTGAATTAATTACCCAAGATTAAATTCAAAGGTAAATCACTGTATAACGACTTTTACTGTCCCGGTAAAAACCAAATTTTTACCCGGGTTATTACAGTCTACCCACCTTAAAAAGAATTTCGTCTCCGAAATTCCGTCTTATCCGTGGGTCCTACCACGATAAGCTTCTGGCACACTCTGCCAGGTGTCCAAACTCGACCTGATATGTCGCTTATACCCTTAAGCGACATCTCGTCCTCTATAAAAACTGAACCTCATGACTTGCAAACTCACACACAGTCATGGACTCTCCAATCCGATCTGGAACTACCTCAGACTCCGAGAACAACAGCTACATCGGTGGCACTGCCTTCCCGACAAGCTCCGATGAAGAACCTCCCAAGAAGCGGTTCAAAACCAACATCATCGGCCTGAAGGAACACATGGTCGTCTCCCCAAGACAACGAAAGAAGCGTGCCAACAAGAAGGCTGAGGATAAGAAGGGCAAGGCAACTTCCGAAAGCAGCACTCCGCAGCAGACACTGACGCAGCTGAACGTCTCACTGAAGAAGATCAGCTCGGCGGTGATGCAGATAGAACTGGCGTGCGCGGAACTCTTTCCTCACGTCAAAAACGTCCAAAAACCTGTAAAAGACCTAGAGAAGCATGTAACTCAGTAGAGTACCTCTTCTCTGTATTGTAAAACTGTTATAAAATAAATAAAATAAGTTTTCTTTTTAAATCAAAATCTCTTATGTTATGAAATTTCGTGTTAAACAACAAAACATCACAAAGCAGATTAAAAATCAACAATAAGGATGTAAAATCGAACATAAAGAAATTAAAAACAAAATTTGTTTAATAAATTCAAAACATAAAGAAGTTAAAACAAAACATGTTTTCATGTTCGGCGCTCTAGATCGATCGTGACCATCCTCGATCCCGAGAAACGTATCACGCGCAACTAACGGTGACGTCGGTTTCCCTCGTGAAAAAGACGTCCGTTAACTGGCAAGGCGATGATCACGAGCACGTCCTGTGTCCCTCGATAGAAACGATACCCACTTGTTCACAAATTCCGCATGAGCCAAAAACGTCTGTCAAGTCTCGTATCCCTCCATGGCGTCCGAACAGGTGTGACCTTGTTGCACATGCACTCTACTCGAGGTATGGTCCCATCAGTCTAGCCTCAACGGCCATGGATGCATGTGATAAAAGATGTAGAAAAATATAGAAAAACCATAAAAAGAAAGGACAAAGTAGCCAAGGCGAAAGAAAATCGTGAGTTAGAAAAGAGCTGAAAAACACTAGCATTTGTAGCCCGAAAAACGTATAAAGTAACGAAGCAATAAATAAAGCAACGACAAAATTTCAAAAAGCAAAATCTTGAAAATCGAAAACAGTAATCACGCTCCCCATAAGAGTATAAAAGACAGTGCGGTGAGAAGCAAATCATCAAAAACATCTTAAAGCAAACAAACGCTCAGGCAAACAAAACCACAATGCTCAGAGAAAACAGAATACCCACGCATCCAGAACACGATGCCTGCTCCATCATCCGTCTTCTTCGTCGAAGGTGCCAATCTAGGCAGAAGAAACCGGCTGGCCTACAGTATGATCAACGAGCGTCTAGAAGAACTACCGAACGAGCTCGGCAGGATGCCTCGTCTGGTCTTTGTCGACGAACTCTACTCCTTCAGATTCTTCGTCACTCCAATGGAAGAGACCTTCTTCCTAGAGGACCAAGACACTCTGAGGACCTCCTACTACGGCTCGGCCAACTCCATCATGTTTTTCATCTCTGAAAGACTTCAGGAGTTCAACCTAGAGTCCACTTGCCATTTCCTGGAGCAAGGTACCTACTACCGGCTCTCGTTGACGGCCCAAAGCATGCCCAGAGTCACTCGGTTACCCGTAACTTGGCCAAAGGCCCGACTACTGGTGTGGAACTGCAGAGGAGTCGCTAGGCGTTCCCAGGAGTTCTCGCGTACCCTGAGGGACCTGAAGAACCAGTACAAGGCAAACATGGTCCTTCTCACGGAGACCCAGTGGCAGCCTGAAGACGATCACGGTCTCATCCCACTCCGATTCCCTCAAGCAAACCGGTTCGAGCTTCCCGGCCAGAACAACAGGGGCAACATGTGGTTCTCGTGGAGCGACAACATCACGGTCAACATCAACAATGACCCCAACAGCTTCAGGGTCAACGTCGTTCCAAGAAGATGAATGTACTTTTTATTTTTATAAAATATCAATGTAATATTTATGCTTGTAATTTTAATATTAGCAATATTAATAATATTTAGATTTTCGCTTATTAATGGCATCATTACCTCTTATGTGTATGTTCTGCGACAGCTGGCGTCCCTTGACTGGATCCATAATGCACTAACTAACATGATATAAAATAATAAACAAATGGAGCGAACTATGCAAACAAGGACAACAAAAACAAAGACTGCCCAACAAGACCTAACGCCCGCTCCGCTACCAAAATGAAACGCCCCGACCCGTATTTACCGTACACGGTAAACACGTGCCGGAACTATGACGACCCAACCAAACCAAGCCCAGCATACAGTGTATACAACAGTAACTCGGGCTCAACAGCCCAAAAATAATAACGTCAATAACAACATAACCAGCCCAATGGCCCATCAATAGTAAAAATAATGCACAGTGGAAGACTTAATAACTCACAAAGACACTGTATGCGACATAGATGCAAACTATGGATCCAAGCCCTGTCCAAGGGATAACGCCGCAGCCTGTCTGGAATGCACCAAACCTGTACCACAAATAATCCATCCAACGGGATGAAAGCCCGCAGGTGAGGGGTGAGTCCGAAGTGCTCACCGATGAAGGATAGACAATCAATATGCACACTATAATACATACCAAACCAAAAACTCGACCCCAAACTGGTCCAAGTCCAAAAAGACTCAAATAAAATCAAATTTTCCAATTTTATCTTTCCGGGCCCCGTCACGAATAAGCTAGGGGTCAGACCTGGTTCTCAACATATTTCGGGTGCCAAACCAAATCCAAGAGAACCCAGGGATCGACATCCCAAAAATACGAACCCAGGGATAGACATCCCAAAAATAATCACGGGATAGACATCCCAAGCATAGACATGCTTATCACAAGTAACCCAGGTCATGGCCACCACAAAACAGTCTTAAACTATCGAGTCGTACCACTACTTATCACGTGACAATTATATTATCGTTCAAAACCAAATCTCAATACTGGGATAAACATCCCGACAACAATCAAGACAATGAGATAAATATCCCGAACCAAACCACAGCAAATGCAACATCCAACAAAGCAATAATCATCAAACATAATAACCGAGTAATACAGGCACATATTGAAGGAAATCCATCCTCACCTTGGCCGATTACTCAATTCCGAAGACAATGACCGGTCCGAAGCCGGCTCCTCGGGAAACTGTCCGATATCCGAACCTATACAACAAAACAATATATACACATAAATGCACATAATCGGTATGCTATGATGCCAAAACTGCGAAATACCCCATCCCGGTTCATATCCTTTATTATCATCTTTTACCGAAAATATTATACCGTACGTATATCCGAATATAATTTCGGTACCATACTTTAATTAAAACTTTTGTCAAAATATTTTCATAAATTTATTATACTTCCCAAAATATAATCACCATAATTTCCCAAAATAATAACGTATTTATAATTTCCAGAAAATATATATAGTATTTATCTTTTTCTAAAAATATATATAATAATATTTTCCAACACAAAATATAATTACCTTTAATTTTCAAGGTACATATATATATATATATTTCACAACCATAATAGTCCAGGGAAAATAATATATATATATATATATATATATAATTCTCAGAAATTATTTCATGGTACATATATATTAATTTTTTCCAATTAATAATAGTTTTTCCCAAAATATAACTTAATTATTTATCCATGTATATATATTTATATTTTCCCCAAAACACCAGAATTAATTTGATCATAATTTTCTCAAAGTGTATATATATTTTTTTTCAAAATTAAATACCAGAATAACAAATAAATACATATATATATTTTGTTTTTTTTTCTTTGTAAATAAATCGGGCTGCCCAGGATCCAACCCAGGCGCGACCCGGCCGCGACCCGCCCGTGAAAACGGGTTGCTCACCTGCAGCGGCGAACGGCGGCAGCACAGGCGCGAGGAAGAGAGCGCGGGGCCGGCGAGGCTGAGGCGACTCTGGAACGGCAGCAGGAAGGGCGTGGTGGCGACGGCAGAAGGCGGGAGGCGCGAAGGAGGTGGATCCGCGGGTCTGCTCGCGGGTCAACAGCGACTGACGGAGCGTCCGGCGGCGGAAAGCGACGGGGAAGGCGACGACAGGTCGGCGACGGCTCGGGCGTCCTGCTGGTGGTGGCGGTGAGGCACGAGACTGCGCCGATCGTCCTCTCGTGTATAGTGACAGGGTGACGGTGAACAGTGCCCATTTCTTCCGTTTTCTTATTTTCTTTTCAATTCTTTTTCTTACATTTTCTTTCTTTTTTTCTGATTTTCTGATTGATTCTTTCTTTTTTTTTTTCATTTCTCTTCTCTTTTTTTCCCGATTTCTCTTCTTCTTTTTTCTCTCTTTCTCCTCTTTTTTTTTTCTTTTTCTTCTCTTCTCTTTTCTTTTTTTTTTCACTCTTTTTTTTTTCTTTCTCTCTTTTTTTTTTTTCCCTCTCCTTTCTTCCTCTTTTTCTCTTCTTCCCCTTCTCCTGCTCTCTTCTTCTTTTTATAGACGTAAAAATGCTATTCAACGTGTGATCATCCAATAATGCAGCTTGTCTGCATTATGGAGCGAGTCCGGTCTGGACCAGAAAATAACTGATACCCCCTTAGTTATTTTCCGGTGTGATTTTTCCTAGAATTCTGGGACCCGAAAAATACCAACTTAGGTCCGAAAAATCCACGGAAAAATCATGAGCGCGGGAAAAGCCTCGGTTACGAAAAACGACGCCCGATTTACCTTGAATTAATTACCCAAGATTAAATTCAAAGGTAAATCACTGTATAACGACTTTTACAGTCCCGGTAAAATCCAAATTTTTACCCGGGCTGTTACACAGCGTCTCGGTTACTGTTCATCCGTAACCGTTCTGTGCCACTACCCGTCTCACCGCCGCCACCATCGCCTCGCCCATACCGGCGCGACCTCGAAGCAACCTTCCCCTTCCGACGCCGCCGCCGGACGCGCCGACAGCAAGAGAAAACCCGACGACGAAACCCGCAACCCGTTACTGCCTAGTCGGGTCTGCCTCCTGTGCATGAACAACCGTCCGCAGTTTCCTCCTGCCGACGACGTTGCCTCCACCAGCGACCGCGACGCCGCCTCTCGCAGTCATTTCAGTTGACGCCGTAGCCGCTCTCATTTCCTGCACCGTCGCCATCGTGCCGAGGCGATCCGTCCTTTCCTGCTGCCGACGCCTGCAGCACCAGCAGCCGCTGCACACCGCGTGCTGCAGCGCCTCAAGTCGCCCCGCTCGCCTTCGCCGACCGCGTTGCGTCGCCTGCAACTCGCCACTTCCGGTGACCCGCGAGCTGAGGAAGACGACCCGGATGGGTCGAACTGACCCGACGGGTCAGCGAACTCGGGCCGCGCCTAGTGCTGGGCTTGGGCGCTGGGCTGGCTGGCTCGGGCCTTTGCACGGGCCTGGGCTTGGCACTAAGGCCACTGTGCAGAGGTCTGGGCTGGTCTTGTTTAAGCCCAACCCGATAATTAAAAAAAAGAAAAAAAACAGAGAAAAGAAATAAAAAGGAAAAAAAACATATATATATTGCTGAAAGATTTATCGAGTAAGCATATTTTATGTTTTTATTTAAATTTCGATTGGGCTATTAAAAAGGGCCCATTCCATTTAATTTCTTGTTTTAATCTCATTTATATTTCGCTTGGGCTCGTACAAGGCCCATCGCATTTAATTTTTGGTTATTTATTGGGCTATGAAAAGGCCCATTATATTTATTTTCTTGCTTTAATTTACGTTTTGATTGGGCTTTCACAAGGCCCATTGCATTTAATTTTCATTTATTTAACTTTTTTTAAATTGGGCTCATAAAAGGCCCATGTTTATTTAATTTATGTCTTTTATTTAATTTTGAACTTATGTTATTTGAATTTGAGGCCCTCAAAATTTCTGGAAAAAATTTATCATGGGCATTAAATGCTGAAATCCATTTAAATAATAATAGTTTGGAAGACTAAATAAAAGAGTCTAGAAGACTCAAATAAAAGAAAAATACGGCAAAGACCGGAAGTCTTATTGCCAAAAGATCCTGCAGATCTTTAAATAAATAAATAAATAAAATATTAAATGACCACCAGAAGTTGGATATTATATGACCACCAGAAGATGGGTATTCTCACAAAATTTAATTACAAGTGTACGCACCTGAAGCAAAATGCGTGTCCCTGAAGGACAAATGTAATATTGATGAAACCATATTTGGTTGAGATAATGACCACGATATTGAAATATTATTCTTGCTTACCCTGAAGGTGCAAATTAATATATCTTGATTAATTTTATTTTTATGTTCAGTTTTATTATTTTTATTATATTTATTACCTTATGTTTATCTTTATTGCTGCCTAATTCTTTTTATATGTACATTGATTTGTCGTTTCTCGAATAATGACCCGGGCATTTGTCCTGAAGACAATGCAATGATATATTCCGAAATTAATAAACGGAAATTCTCCATATAAAAGTAAACTAATCCGCTCCAGAAAAGCGTGGGTTTTTATTGTGCTCCTGAAGAGCAATATTTCACCTACCCAAAAATGCAATAGCATTCAAGGGGGAGAGGAAAACTGTATGTGAATACTGTTACATACCTGTACTGTGAAGAACACAAGTGTAACTATGATCTAGAAGATCATATACTTACGCTCTGGAAGAGTATAAACTCCTGAAGAGTACAAAATATTCTTGTTTACAGTAATTAAAGAAATTATTACAGATCCAATAAATCGATTCTGCTCCATTCCTTGAAGTGAATGAGACAGTTAGTTATGATTGTGCCTGTTGCCAAGGACATGGAAGGAATTATTATGGCCATAAAGATTATGACAATGGCAAGGCTAAAGGAAAATATGCATATTATTATTGCATAAGGGATTCACTACTTGGGAACATCCACATAGAAGAATTGTTCTCATACATAAGCAGAACAAATTATTTATCGATTGGGTACAACATTGGCCCTAAAACTCTAGGCCTCGTTATTGATGTTGACCCTAACACTGTAGTTCCAGGAGAACCACATACCACCCATGTTGTTTTCTCCAGATAGCTCAAACCGATTTGCTGGAGGAAAACGGAGTGGTATTACTCCATGATTCTCTGCTGGTTGCCACAGAGTTTCAGTAATCAGTACCATGTTGGGCTTGTACTGATTCTTCAGATCCCTTAAGGTACGCACGAAATCTTGGGACCGCCTGGCCACTCCCCTGCAATTCCATAATAAAAGTCGTACCTTGGGCCATGTAGGCGATAACCCAGAAACCCTCGGGATACTCCGAGCCATCATGTAAACTTGATAATAGCTGCTTTGATTCAGAATTTGACAAGATGGCTCTAGCTGAAACTCCTGCAGTCTATCAGATATGAAAAACATAATTGAGTTAGCCGAGCCATAAAATGAAGCCCTTAGATTGCCTTGGTCCTCTAGGAAGAAAGTTTCTTCCATAGGAGTTACAAAGAATCTGGATGAATATAGTTCATCAACAAATACCAAACGAGGAATTCTAGCGAGTTCACTCAGTAACTCCTCTTGCTGTTCATTAACCATGCTATATGCTAGCCTATTCCTCCTTCCTAGAGAGGCACCCTCAACAAAGAAGACAGTTATTGGGGAAGGCATTCTTTTGTCTTTATGTGGTTTTTCTGAATCTATATGCTTCACCACATAATACTGTCTCTTTTATAGCCTGAACTTAGACAGCATGGTGTCATTTTTCAAATATGGACCCCTTTTTCTGTCTCCGAAAAGATCCTGAAGATTTTTCGGTTTTTTCACAAAACTCCAAAGGTGTTTTTGGAAAAGTTTACCTCCACATTTAATTATTGCTCAATAATTCTGATTTTTTCCGACATGAGTGGCAGATATAAGCCTAAAATTGGCACATATATTGCAGCCTAAAGCTAGCAATCTAAGTTATTAAACTTACCATATCCAGCCAGAAGCTGAAATGCTCTAGCCTGAAGCTAGCAATTTTAAGTGTTTAAATACACAAGTTTATACAGCCAGAAGCTGAGACCAACTAGAAGTTGGCTGATAGATATTTAATTTATAGCTAGTATGCACCAGCCAGAAGCTGGTAAATAATTTTTCTAAGTTATCCAGCCTGAAGCTGGCATATATATAGCAGCCTGAAGTTGGCACATAAATAGCAGCCTGAAGCTGGCACCAACTTGAAGTTGGTATATGGACTTATTGTTTGGCATGACCGGTTGGGCCATCCCAGGTCAATAATGATGCATGAAATTTATTGGGTCATTCATTGAAAAACCAGAAGTTTTACAATCAATGAATTTCCACGTATTTGTGTGCTGCGAAATTAATTATATAGCCTTCCTAAGATGAGATTGGCCTGGAATCACCAGCAAGTTTTGGAAATAATTCAGGGACATGTACGCTGACCAATAACTCCGTCGTGTTGACCATCTAGGTAATTTTTTACGATGCATCGACTAGATAGTCCATTGTGTGATGCAAGTTGGCATTGTGTGCACTTATTTAATAATTTGGCCACTTGCGGGTACATATCCCTACTTATGTTATTAGATTATATGTCTAGATAATGCTGGTATATTTCTTCACTGGATAATGTATATCATTGGAAATAAACCCAAACAGATCTGGGGGAACATTGACAATTGATTGCAGGGCCATTGATGAAATATAACTATTTGAGAAAATGGTATTTTACATGCAGCAACACCTGTGTGCATCAAGCCAACAAGTTATCGTAAGGTCTCCCCATTTAATTGGTTCATGGTCACGAACCTAGTAACTCCCATCTTCGGACCGTTAGTTATATAGTATATAATGCTCCACCACAGCATAGTAAAATTGATCCTTAAAGAAGGTTGGGAATAGATGTTGGGTATAAAAATCTCCATCAATTACAAAGTAATAGAAACCATTGATTAATGATTGAAGATTTGTTTATTGTTAATTTGGTGAAAGAGTTTACCCAACATCAGGGGGAGAAAATAAGCAGCTGGAACAAGATATTATTGAAATACATTATCAATATATAGTTGTTGATCCTCAAACAAATTAGTGTGAACCTGAAGTTCAAAAGATGATTCATTTGCAAAATATTACTAAGTCAATTGCAAGACATATTTATTGATTTGAAAAGTGTGACCATACTAGCTGCAAATGCTCCTGTTCAAAAATTAATGTTCCAGAAGAACAAGTATAGTATGCAAATGAATTCAAAGTACGCCAGAAGCATAGAATATACTCGGTTCCAATAGAAAGAAAAATTCTCGATAGAGAAAAAAGGAGCAAAGTGATAAGATGGCCCCAGTGAGAAAATGAGACCTCCAGTAGAGGTCCAAATTTGAAGTTCTCAAGAAGAGGAAAATCTTCCATAAGAGGCTATTTGATAAAGTTTTTAGAAGTAACTCAGGTACCTGATATAAATGAGTATGATGAGATCTCAATTACAGTGTCAGAAATAATGTGGAACCGACAAGAAATAACCGTCGACGGAATATTTACTTTATATAGCGCTAAATATTATGAAAGAAAATGAGGATCATGAACCTACACCTGTTGATGAAAGTAGGCGCAAGTTGATTGGCCAAAATAGAGAAATATAATTAAAGGCTGCGTTAGACTCGCTTGTAAAGCGAGGAATTTTCGGACCTGTAGTCCGTACACCAGATGGTGTAAACTTATTGGTCATAAAATGGGTATTTGTGCGAAAAGAGAATTATAATAGAGAAATACAAAGCACGGCTTATTGCACAAGGTTTTACCCAAACGATTTAGTATTAATTGTGAGGAGGTATACTCTCCTATGGTGGATGCAATTATTTTTGATAAAGTATGGCATTATATGAAAAGAATTGGAAATGCATCAGATGGATGCCATTACAGCCTATATTTATATGGATCCATAAGTCATGACATATGCATGAGAATCCCTGATGGATTTAAGTTGCTTGAAGCAACTAATTCCCGAAAATATACAAAATTAAGCTAAATTAATCTGTGCATGGTTTAAACTAATATGAGTATGTATAGTATAAGTACATGAATTTATTATTGCTTACGTTGACGATGCATATTTATGTATGATATTTATTATTTTGTGATTTAAATATTATTGGAACTCCTGAAGAAGCTTCCAAATGCCGTGCTATATTTTAAGAAAGAATTTGAGATAAAAAAACACATGAAAGAACTAGATTGATCCTGGAGTACCCTGTTAAATTGCTTGTAACATGAACCCTGCAGCTTCTGCCATAAGCCTATTGGCAAGATATGGCTATGCTTTTATCTTCGGGACATAATAAGATATGGCATTATATTAACCCTGTAACCCAACAAAGATATAGTTGATTTTGCAGATACAGATCATTTATTCCACATAAAGCACAGGCGGACGTCTGCTATAATTTTACACATGAAATTGCTATATCATCGGGACCACAAAAGCAAGAGGGAAAGGAAGATGCTCCAACAACAAATTATGAAGATAATGTTACCTACATTGTCCGGTTAAAATAATGATGTATCAAAAGTGATCAGACAAGGCACACGTCACCAGAAGTTGACAAGGATAATTGGCATGCAACGACATCAAGAAATAAAGAGAGGCCAAAATGAGGGGGAATAGAATACGTACTGCACTCTTTTTTCCTTCACCAAGTTTTTATCCCACTGGATTTTTCTTGGTAAGATTTTTAATGAGACAGTACTCCCTAAGCGTATTCTACATACAGTACAATAACATCCAAGGGGGAGTGTTATGAAAAATACATGTAATGTGGATGTCATGTTTTTTTCCTGTACCTACCTACCTCCCCTTCATCATTTTGTACCTATATAATGGCAAGAATAACAAGAATGAAATGAAAAAGTTTTGCCAGAAGAACACTTCTTCCATTTCATCTCTTCCTTCTCCATCTCCTTCAATTAATCTTCTTCCATAATAAATTATTTTCAACAAAAATACTACTGTAGGAGAACAATAATTATTATCACACATTATCAATGAATTTTTTTGTTCAAATCACTTAAGAAAATCACAAATATCCAGATTATACTAGGAGTGAATGCGGTGAGAGCGCATCCATAAGCAAATAAGTTGTACTGCGTGGGGAAAGCAAAATGCAACTTGGTTATACTAAGAGTGAAAAACATCCCCATTTTGAATTTGGAAAAAGAGAGTGAAGAACGTCCTTCTGAAAAGTTGGTACGGACATATATGGGAAGAACAAATGACAAATAATCCATAAATACAAAATAAGGATGATATAAAAATGTTGAAGGATTAGAACTGGAACAGTTTTTAGTTTTTACACAAAATAGTTACACTCACACCAAATTTTAGTTATTCGATGTACCAAGGCTTAGGATTTGCAAAAATTGTTCCACTGAGAGAGATTTCAGGAATCAAAGGATATGAAAGTAAAGTATATAATCTTCTAGACTAAATTGAGAGATTCAGTAATAGTTTCATGGTGCTCCTAATGCTCCGGGGGGACAGGATATACACTTCAATTTAAGTATATCTTAGTTCCCAATTCTGTTAGTCTGTTATCCAATACAGATAAAAATTAAAACCATCTGCTAATAATTTGGGGATCAGATCAGGAATATATCCAGAGTTTTATCCATTTTTATGCGTACGAACGACAATAAACAAGACTAAAACTAAACCTAAACAACTCCTAATCAAATCATTCATTTCAAATGATTTTCAAATAGGGTCGGTGACGTGTTAAAAAACTGATTGTATATTAGCGTATTACGGCTGGATCTTAATCTTGGAGTGATATGTTTGAAGAAGAAAGGGACCAGCCCCTGGGATTGTCTTGTGCAAGTAAAACACTAACCATAGAAAAGCAAAGCTGGTTTCTTTTCAGTGGCCTTGGTCTTAATTAGTTAGTTCTTTGGGGATCATCATGAAAGACATAAGTTCAGCCGAAACTGGTGGTGGTGGTCGGAATTTGCCAGCCAAGTTGACTCTGCAGGTTGTGGTCTGCAGCGTTATTGCAGCCGTTGGTGGGCTTATGTTTGGCTATGACATTGGTATTTCTGGTACATAACGTCTTCTATTCCAACCCAAACCTCTCCTTTCTTTCTTTCTGGTTGTCTAATGTAGTAATGTATGTTTTTGACTAAGCACGAACAACTGAATGAATGTTTTGTTATTTATTTGATCAAAACATTTGAAAGATGCGACCAGAAAACAAGCACCCTAACTAATTGCTGCTGCAGGAGGGGTGACGGGAATGGATATGTTTCTGAAGAAGTTTTTTCCTAGTGTTTATGTGAAGAAGCATGAAGCAAAATCAGACAACTATTGCAAATATAACAACGAAATGCTGCAGCTCTTCACATCCTCCCTCCACCTAGCAGCCATGACAACTAGCTTCTTCGCCTCTTTAGTTTGTAAGAGATACGGGCGCAGACGTACTATGCAGATTGCCTCTCTTTTCTTCCTCGCCGGAGCCATCTTGAATGCAGCTGCACAGAACGTTGGGATGTTGATTGGTGGACGGCTTTGTCTGGGCACTGGAGTTGGATTCGGCAACCTGGTAAATAAACCCTTATTAATAATTACGCCCTACATTCGAAATTCAGATGAGTTTAGTATTTGCTTTTCTCCCTTCATCTGAGATGGGGAGGGGTTTAATTAGCAATTGATGCATTCCAATTAAAATTCTTAACATTTGAAGAAGGGAGATGGGACTTTTAACATTTGATGATGCATTTGGGAATGCTTTGTTTAAATCTGATTTGTAACATTTGATATGGGTTTCGCATTTTATGCTTTTCATTGTCGTCTTAATTCCAGGCAGTGCCACTATTTATATCAGAAATTGCACCACCCAGGTATAGAGGAGGCCTTAACATCTGTTTCCAGTTAATGATCACGCTTGGCATTCTTGGTGCAAATTTGATCAATTATGGCACATCCAAGTTGGAACCTTATGGCTGGAGAATCTCACTGGGTGGTGCTGCGGTACCAGCTGTAGTACTCCTCCTTGGCTCCTTGGCGATCGTGGAGACTCCAACAAGCCTACTGGCCCGGGAAAACAAAGAAGAAGCCTTGAAGAGTTTGAAGAAGATTAGAGGTGTTGACACGGTTGATGAGGAATTTGCACAAATTTCACATGCTGTAGAATTGTCCAAACAAGTGAAGCACCCATTTAAGGACCTCTTTAGTCGTTCTCATAGGCCTCAGCTAATCTCCACCGCATTGCTTCAGATCTTCCAGCAGTTCACCGGCGTCAGTGTTGTCCTGGCCTATTCCCCGATCCTCTTTCTGACAATGGGACTTGGTGAAAAGGCATCGCTGTTATCTGCTGTTTTTGCCAACACAGTAAAACCAGTTTGCACGGTGGTCTCTATGTTTCTGGTAGATAGACTTGGAAGAAAGGCACTGCTTATTGAAGGTGCCATTCAGATGTGTATTGCTCTGGTAAGCCAAAAACAACTGACCACCATCAAACAGATACTTTTTTGACATGACACCAAGTTGATCATGTACAACTTGCTTTGAGGAAATTGTTTATGACCACTAGTTGTTTTGTTTTCTTCTTTGTAGGCTGGAATTGGAGTATTTCTGGGAATGTATCTACACACCACAGGTCTTATGCCAGTGTTATACGCTGATGTTGTGCTTGGGTTTGTGTGTTTATTCTTGGCTGGTTTTGCCTGGTCCTGGGGGCCCTTAGGCTGGTTAATTCCTAGTGAGATCTTTCCAGTGGAGACTCGAAGTGCTGGGTTCTTTGTTGCTGTTAGTACAAACATGCTTTTCACCTTCATAACTGCGCAGACATTCCTCACCATGTTGTGCCATCTGCGAAGCAGGACTTTCTACGTCTATAGTGGATTGTTGGCTGTCATGTGCCTTTATGCCATCTACCTCCTCCCTGAGACAAAGGGGATCCCAATTGACGAAATGGTTGAAAGAGTGTGGAAGAAGCACTGGTTTTGGAAGAGATACTACAAGGGATGTGAAGCGGGCAAGAAAAAGCAGGAAAGCTTACAAGATGAACCTCAAGAAGTAAAATCAATTGAATAAAGGCTGTTTTGCTATTTGTCCTGATACATGATTTTAGTTACCTCTGTCCCATTAATTGGAAAATGTCCAATTATTTAGATAGGTTGATCTTGCTAGAAGATTCATCTTTTCTTTGATTAGATTCTCTTTTATTTTACCCTACAACTGTTAAAATGTTTCTCTGTAAATGGTTTCCTTTCTGCTAATAAAAATAAGTGTCTTCTCTGCTCACATTATCAGCAAATCGGGTCCAACTGAATAATGAAAATTTGAAAGAGAAACTAATAATAACAAAATTAATACATCTATCCCTTAGTATATATTTCAATCCAGTTTAGACTGTGTCTTGTGAATATTAGGTCTCCTAGCTAGTTATATTTAAACCAGTCAAACTTTTCCACTTTTCTTTTTAGAGTTTTAGCTTTTCTCATTTTCTATATTCTTTAAGGATTCCTTATTTGGTGGTTTTGAGATAAATCACCAGATGCCTCTTGGTACATATATCGACTCCAAGGCAAAGTCAAATATATATCCGAAGCGATATGCACATATTCTAGTTAAGAAGTAACCCATTTCATCTACATCCCTTCCCATCCCATCCAAGAAAAATTAGAATTAATGATCCTCCGGCGTTGTCGTTCACATCATCCATCCAACAGAGGGAATTTATCTTTATACTACAGGTTTCCATATATGAACCAACAAGATTAGATGACTCATCCTCATATATTTGGATTCAGCCCTTAGCAATATCAGTTTGTATTACAATCAGGAAATATCCTTTATCCATCATCCTTAGATAACTTATCTACATAGTGTCTCTCCAATATTAGGATTCTATTCTTCCTTAGTGTCAGTGTGTACGTGTACTACATTGGGGAAAGGTGAGGAAATATCCTTTAAAATTATGTATAAACTTAAAACTTGGATACCTACCACCGATTGACATTGAATAGGATAACTAAATCCTGACTGGTTAGTACGTACTGGCGAGAACAAGATTGATTCGTTGGAAAAATATCCCATCCTACTGTGGGTGAAACTCCCATTAACTAGAGACTTTAACGTCCAGTGTGATCCGCTGATGACCCAAAACCAGTACAAATGAAATGAATAAATGGATAATATTTGGTGGACAAATTATCAAAACAGGATATTGTGCCAGCAAGTAGGAGTAAGATCTGGGAATATCTTCCCTAGATTGAATACAGGAAATAAAGATAGGAATTGTCAACTAGTTCGAAGTAATCCAACTTCTAATTAAACTAAGATTTGGTGCTGCTTCTTCTTCTATTTAAACTGCTTCCAATTCAAATGTCTCATCTATATATTTACCACCATCCTTTAACAAAATTATTAGTTACTACAAAAGTACTCGCTCTGCTTTAAGCGAATTAAGTAAGCAAAGCGAAACCAATTCAAAGTCAAGCCATGCCACCCTTTTCAGTTGTTGAATCCGGTGGTGGGAAGGAAATCCCTGCCAAGCTCACCTTTCAAGTCATTGTTTGTAGCGTCATTGCTGCCTTTGGTGGTCTCATGTTCGGCTATGACATTGGCATTTCTGGTACGTGTACACATCTATATTTACCATTACCATTCTATTTATTTATTCATTTATTTATTTATTAATTAATATAACATTGATAATATTGATCTTTTAGATTAACAGTCCGTTTGGTATCAATTTGGAATTGGAATTGAATTCAAATCATTAAAAATTTAGAATTAGAATTCATTATGAAATCAATTTCCATGTTTGATATACTTTTAATAATGAGGAATTGAATTCAATTCCAATGTTTGGTATAAATCAAATTATCAATTGAATTGTTAAAATTACTTAAGTTGTCCTTTTACTAAAAAAACTAAAATAAGAGTATAGGGTCATTTTTGTCATTTAGACATACCAATACTTATCCAATGGAATTGAATTCCAAATCCCATAGGTTTTGGTTGGATTTGAAATATTACCAAAATATTACTCCAAAAATAAAAAATAGAATTCAATTCCTATTTTAAGTGAAGTAGAATTATACCAAACTAAGGAATTGATTTCAATTCTTGGAATTGAAATCAATTCCATGATACCAAACGGAGGGTAACATACCGTTGATATTGATTATTAATGATCGTTTTTGAGTGCAGGAGGAGTAACTTCAATGGATGATTTCTTGATAAAATTCTTTCCTACTGTTTATGTCAAGAAGCACAAAGCAAGAGAAGACAACTACTGCAAATATGATAACCAGTTTCTTCAACTCTTCACCTCTTCGCTCTATCTTGCAGCAATTGTTGCTAGCTTTGCAGCCTCTATATTTTGCAAGAAGTTTGGCCGAAAACCAACTATTCAAGCCGCGTCTGTCTTCTTCCTTGTTGGAGCCATTCTAAATGCTTTTGCTATGAATCTCGCCATGTTAATTCTGGGAAGGATATTTCTGGGAGCTGGTGTTGGTTTTGGAAACCAGGTACAGAAGATGGATTAAGAAGCAACTTTTGATTATTTTTTCCTAGTTTTTTTTGTCTTTTCAGTTTTCTATTTGACTATGACATATGGCTCTTTACTTGCAAGACAGATCTTTATTATCTTAATTTATTACTGATGGGAAATATATATATTGAAACAAATGCAGGCAGTACCATTGTTTATATCAGAAATTGCACCCTCCAAGTATAGAGGAGGGCTTAATATCTGTTTTCAGTTGCTGATCACAATAGGCATCCTAATCGCAAATATAGTTAACTACCGCACATCAAAGGTGCACCCTTACGGTTGGAGATACTCCTTGGGTGGGGCTGCTGTGCCTGCGCTAATTCTTTTGGCGGGTTCTCTAGTCATCGAGGAGACCCCGACCAGCCTAATGGAGCGAGGAAAGAAGGACAAAGCTAAGGCTGTCCTAAGGCGTATAAGAGGTGTTGATGATGTGAGCGTCGAATATTCTGAAATCCTGAGCGCCGTGGAAGTGGCTAAACAAATCAAACACCCTTTCAGGAATCTGATGAAACTTTCCAGTTTCCCTCAGCTTTTCTGCGGCACAATCTTGCAGGTCTTCCAGCAATTCACTGGCATCAATGTGGTGATGTTTTATGCCCCAGTGCTGTTCCAGACCATGGGGATTGGCAGTAATGCATCTCTACTGTCTGCTGTAATCACTGATTCCATCAACGTTGTTGCCACATTGATTGCAATTGTTAGCGTTGATAGACTTGGGAGAAGAGGACTTCTCATTGAAGGATGTGGTCAGATGTTAATTGCACAGGTGAGAAAAAAAAAAAAAAAAAACTAACTAACCCTGAAAATTTTTTATTTTGGTTCCTGAATGATATATTTTATATGTTGGTTGACATTGACTGACTGGTCTTTATTCCTGGATTGGATTCATATGGTAGACTGCGATGGGAGTAATTCTTGGGAAATATTTGCACGCCACCAATGTCATGCCAAAGCTTTATGCAGAGGTTGTGCTAGTGTTGATCTGCGTATTCGTGTCGGGGTTTGCGTGGTCATGGGGTCCCCTAGGCTGGCTAGTCCCCAGTGAAATATTCCCACTGGAGACCAGAAACGCCGGTTTCTTCTTTGCTGTGAGCATGAACATGTTCTGTACCTTCCTCATTGCACAAGCATTCCTCACCATGCTCTGCCACCTGAAATCCTATACTTTCTACATGTTCTCTGGATGGATCATTGCCATGGCTCTCTTTGCAATCTTCCTGTTGCCTGAGACGAAGGGTGTTCCTATCGATGAAATGAACGAGAGGGTTTGGAAGAGACATTGGCTATGGAAGAGGTTCTATAAGGGTGACACAGATACTGCTGCTGCCTCCTATGTCGACAAGAGGAGCCATGAAATCCAAGACATCACTCAAGATATCAAAACTGTTGACTAAATTGTCTCTTTGTCCTCCAAGTTCGGCTATATATCTTTAAGTCTAGTGAATTCTGAGTTCTGCTTTGACAAAAGAAAAAGTTGTCACCCATTTATTACAAAAAATTATTAGTAATACCAAAAAATTTCTTTCTTTCTTCTTTATGTTTTTTTCTTCCGTTCTGAACAAAAATTGAAAAGGTCTGGCGAAGACTGAGACTCTCTCAACTACTCTCTTAACTCACGAAACACTCCAATTTGGCTTTCAAGTTTCTATCTGAAAACTTGTAGTCCAATGAATATCCGATTCTAAAAACCATCAATTAATAATAACATGCAGTCTCCTATAATTCTCTATTCACGTTAACCTATTCCAGTTAAAAATTATCTTTGTATAGATTATAAAAACAAAAAATTCTTTTATAAATTAAATATAAATTCTTCAGAGATAACCGTAATATATAAACCCTCATTCCAAAAAAAAATTATGAAGAACATTAATTAGAGTCCAAGAAAAGTAATGACTAATTAAAATCTATTGATTACTTAAACAATTCATACTCATCATTGGTTTTGTATTCATTAAAGGAAAAACTACTTCAAAGGCTCCTTGATGACGGAAATCACATTCTGTTCATCTCCCTCTCCAAGCTCCAAAAAGATGCTGATGTGAGCTGGATGGCATTGGAAAAGGGCAACATACAAGTGGAATTTATGTACTAGGTGAGCTGACTAGGAGATTCCAGACCAAGAAGCTGATAAAGGATGGACCGAGTCTGAATGGGGTATAGTTCAATGAAGGAGAGAAAAAATGGAACCTATTCTACAGAACCAAAAGAAGTCTCAAAACTGACCAATCTGCTTGGAGCATGAGATGCGAAGAATTAGGCATAAATAAGCTTATGAATAAGCTTGTTTATTTGGGTTGGGCTTTTATTTGTAATAATAGGGGAGATGTTTCTAAGTGCCAAAAATCTATTAGGCTTTTTTTTTTTTTACCTTTGGACGACTAATCCTATTGGGTTGTTTGCCTATGATAGGTAAATCTCCCAATGGTATCTCTCTCGACGAAGTCGATCTAATTGGTCAATCCACTCTACGTCCATATCTCGATCATAATACGAAATTTTGGTACATCTAAAGGCATAGTCCTCCCATTTTATGGATATATGAAAGACTCGAACTCGAGACATGGCTGAAGTCGAACCAAATTTGGACCAACCCCACCACATTGACATTGGTCTGGATTCTTCGGTTGAAGTCCTCGGTTTGTTTCCAAACCAAAGTTGGGTGGATAAAAATAAAATGCATTTAACTTGCTGTAACGCTCCAGTCTCCTCCCTCGACTCCACCAGTCCAACGACCCTTATCCGCCGCAAAAAACAGAAAAAACAAGATAACTTCATGTTTCACTTCCTGTCATTTCCTCTTCAATAAATCACACACACAGAAGCAAAAATAAAAAACGAAAAAAAAAAAGAAAAAATAAAAAATCTTGGTAGAAAATGAGCGGAAATGAGGAATTTGGTTCTTGCTTGTACAAAGATGCTAAAGCACCCATAGAAGATCGCGTAAAAGACCTCCTTTCAAGAATGAGTTTAAAGGAGAAGGTTGCTCAGATGACCCAAATGGAACGCACCACCGTCACTCCCCACTACCTCAAAGATGTTGGCGTCGGTACTACTGCTACTACTACTACTACTATTTCTTTAATTTTAATTATCTTCCACATACATACTTACTTACATACATACATGTGTCTCTGCTTGTGTTCATTCATTTTAACAATTTTTGCTGTTCTGTGGAGCATTTCGTCATTCACTTGTTGCGCTTTCCTTTTATACATACACTGCCCACTTACTTACTTGCAGGGAGTGTGCTAAACGTGGGAGGCAGTGCGCCTTTTGAGAGGGCACTTTCGTCTGATTGGGCGGATATGATTGATGGGTTCCAAAGGTTAGCTCTCAAGTCGCGGCTCGGGATACCCATCATTTATGGGAGTGATGCTGTCCATGGTAATAATAATGTGTACGGTGCCACTATATTTCCTCACAACATTGGACTTGGAGCTACCAGGTGCTGTTGCTTCTTCTTTTCTTGCCTTTTCTTGTGTGTGGTGTGGTGTGCTGGTTTGAGGGATAACTCGATTTTAAATGACGGTGAATTAATTAATGATGCTTAATTTGTGGTGCAGAGATGCGGATTTGATGCAAAGGATTGGTGCTGCAACAGCACTTGAAGTTAGAGCAAGTGGCATTCATTATACCTTTGCTCCCTGTGTTGCTGTAAGTTGTTCATTAAAAAAAACAAAATAACGCAGTTGGATAACTTGGTAGAGCAATCAAAAGATCCAAAACTTATTATTTTTGCTTCAAGCTCCAAAACTAGTTGATGGTAACTCGGTAGAGCAATCAAAAGCTACTTCTTCTAATTATTTCTTCCACATGTCTTGACTAGGTAGAAATTTATATTCCAGAATCTGATGGGACTGTGTACACTAGCTCAATATTTCCTATTAAATCATCAGTATCATTAGCTTCAGGACTGTCACCGAAAAATACTGATGTGTCATCTTTATTGCCCTTTTATTCCTTTTAATCTGATCTTGTTTGAATAGATTAGATGGAATGAGAGTTTTCGGTTGAAGGGAGAAGTTTGACATTTAAAGACAAAATTCATAAAATCATTAACCTCCTCTCATTCCCTCAGGAGGGAGACATTTTTATGACTATGGAGTGTTGAAAAATTCATCCACATTCCCCTTCCCTCCAATTAAACATTTTTGACAATGAAGTGAATTCTCGTCTATTACCTTGTCTTCCCCCTCGATCCCCTCCATTCTATCCTTATAAAGCTACAGTTTGCTGGCTAATCTTCAGTAATGACTGCTAACAGGTATGCAGAGATCCTCGATGGGGAAGAAGTTATGAGAGTTACAGTGAAGATACTGATATAGTTAGAAAGATGACCTCTATCATCACAGGTTTGCAGGGAAAGCCACCTGAAGGACACCCCAATGGTTATCCTTTTGTTGCAGGAAGGTAGACAGAAGCTTTCTTCTGTTTCATTCCCACTTTATTTTGGGCACACAAACTGCTTCTTACTTGAAGTTAGATCCCATGAGCAAAGCTTTTTTGACATTTTCAATCATTTCCTCTCCATGTTAAGCTATGGAGAACCTTCCTTCTGTATATGTTGGTTAGCAATTTCTTATATATAAGGTGGTACATTATGTATAGCATGCTTCGCTATCAAGGTTTTAATGCACATTACTTAGTTTTCTGATATCATCATCAGATCCATGTCCTAAAACAAGGAAATGGCAATGATGCTGTCGGTATATAGGCTTAAGTTTAACTGTAGAAAACTGTAGCTGGGTTTTATTTTCTCATTCATATGAAATCTGTCTGGAGTTCTCTTAGATGCATATCAAGCTTGATCCCGACTTCTGTGTTCAACAGTGTCAGTTTCGTTTCTGTATGGATGATGTGATTTCATAATATTTTCATCCACATGATTCACTCACAATTCCATAGGTAATGTTTCTCCATTATCCTGCTTGATTTCAGAAAAAATGTTGTTGCATGTGCTAAGCATTTTGTTGGAGATGGGGGCACTGAGAAGGGTTTGAATGAGGGCAATACTGTTTTGTCATTTGAAGATCTAGAGATGATCCATATGGCACCATATTTTGACTGTATTGCAAATGGTGTTGCCACTATTATGGCATCGTATTCTAGTTGGAATGGACGTCAACTGCATGCTGACCATTTTCTCCTTACAAAAGTTTTAAAAGATAAGTTAGATTTTAAGGTAACAGTTTCTGATGCTGTTTAATTTTATGCATATCCTAAAATGACTTTGATACTTTCCTTTCTCAATGTGCAGAAACTGATAATCGAAATAACATAACGGTTTGCAAAATATTGGTTTGGAGTTAATCAACTTGTTAATCTTTACTTGTTTATCCTGATTGGCAGCCATATACATCTCATACTAACATTCAAACAATTCTGTTTGGATTTCTCCTTTATATTTTCTTTTTTTTCCCTTACAAAGGAAGTGTATGAGGCTTTCTTGAAATAATGCGTTTGTGTTATCAAGTACTGTAGAGCTTTTTCATGCTTATGAGCCAAACATTGTTGTAATATTTCTCAAGACAATGTTTTGTTGCAGGGTTTTGTGATTTCTGACTGGGAAGGATTGGAACGACTTAGCAAACCTTTTGGTTCAAACTATCAGCGCTCTATTTCTGCTGCTATTAATGCCGGAATTGACATGGTAGTCATTAAAATAAATTTTAACATGCATAGAAGTATAATTGTTTCTTTAGTTCATGTTTAACTGTCCTGAGTGAGAAAAATATTGCAGGTAATGGTGGGTTATAAACATGACCGATTTCTGGAGGATCTGGTATTTCTGGCTGAATCAGGTGAGATACCAATGTCAAGAATCAATGATGCTGTTGAACGAATACTGAGAGTAAAGTTCGTTGCTGGTCTCTTTGAATATCCCTTTGCCGATAGATCGTTACTGGACGTAGTTGGTTGCAAGGTACATTTTGAGAATCTCTTGCATATTTGCTACTTTAATTCATTCTCGTGCTTGATTAGTTCAGTCATTGTTTGTATGATTTCTACTTAGATTATGTATTTAACCATATTTTTCGTTATGTTGGGTTTTAAAAATTGAACTAAAATTTCTGCTGTCAACATGCTATCACTGAATTTCAACACTTGGAAACGCTGCAAATATCAGATTATGCATCACTGTTATAGGAAATTCCATCCGAGGCGGTATTCAATATCACAATAGTTTCTAGCATAAACTTACTACTCTTTGAGCAAAAGAAGAAATGATCAAACTTCAGATCAGAAGTGGAGACCAGGATGATATAAGCAACTGACTGAGAAAATCCTTCTCGCAGAGTCACAAACAGTAGTGTCTTCTTGAGATATTTGCATCTTTTTGTTCTTCTGCAGCCACATAGAGAACTATCGCGTGAAGCAGTTCGCAAGTCCTTGGTTCTTTTGAAAAATGGGAAGGATCCAAGCAAACCTTTTCTTCCACTAGATAAAAATGCTAGAAGGATTCTTGTTGTTGGAACACATGCTGATGATCTAGGATACCAGTGCGGAGGATGGACCATCGCCTGGCATGGGATTAGTGGCAGAATCACCATTGGTATGCAGTTATATAGCTTACTATCACGCCTTTTCAGTCTAACCTCTTAAATTTCATGTTAGTTTGAAACCTGTTATCTGTGTGGAGAAACATAGACATAAATCACGCTTTCCCCTCCCTCTTTTCTGTTGTATGCTACCACAGGCCCATATCATTTCCCAAAAAATGTTTCATCAGCAAATTTAGCAGTCTTACAACACATCTGGAATTGTTACTACATGGAAGTTGTATACACCGTAGTACCAATTCTTCTTAGTGTTTAGCTGGTAAAGTCATGACTATCTGAAAAAGTATATACTTAATGGGACCATACATGTTTTAGGGACAACCATTTTGGATGCTATTAGAGAAGCAGTGGGAGAGAAGACCGAGGTGATTTATGAGAAACATCCATCACCAAGCACACTAGCAAACCTGGATTTTTCTTATGCCATTGTAGCTGTTGGTGAAAGTCCGTATGCAGAATTCACTGGTGATAATTCAGAACTTGTGATCCCCTTCAATGGGACTGACGTAATAAACTCAGTTGCGGAAAGAATCCCCACATTGGCAATTCTGATATCTGGAAGACCTTTGGTTGTAGAACCATGGCTCTTGGAAAAGATTGATGGCCTTGTGGCTGCCTGGTTGCCTGGAACAGAAGCACAGGGCATTACAGATGTCATATTTGGTGATTGTGATTTTAGTGGTCAGTTGCCAGTTACATGGTTTAGAAGCGTACAGCAGCTGCCCATGAATCCCAGAGAAAATTCATACGACCCTCTCTTTCCATTGGGCTTTGGCATGACATACAAAAAGCCAAACTCTTTCAACTAGCTAGATGAAATGTTATCTAAATATTTCAACCCATTCGGGTATCCCGTGGCCTGTCTATGACTATTCATCAGTTTCTGCTTAGAATCTGGTGATTAGATTTTGAGGACTGGGCGATCCATATTCTATCTTGGTTCTGCTACCATAATCCATGACTTGGATTCCCGACGTTTGTGGTTTGTCTTCTTGGTTGTTTCCTGGCAATTGTAATGACTTCATTGTGAAGCCAGGAAAGCATAGTCAAAAGTTAGCGACAGTCAGTCGGTGTATCAGATGCATGCAAGGATGCAAGCTAGTCATCACAATCATGCAGGAGGTTAATTGTATATTTTTACAAATAAAAATTGTTCAGAAAACTAGATTGCAGTATCAGGTTCCCGTCCAAAATGATCTCCGCTCTAATTATTTTTCATATGACCCTTTGTTTGGTTGTCCATTAAAAGATGATTCCAATTGTTTTATTGGAGTCTGTTTGGCTTATACCCGATGCAGTGTGTTTGTAGCAAAAATTATTGGGAACTAATACCAATTTTGTTTTGTGTTGGGTTTCTTATTCTGTGTGTTGGTGGAAAATGAGCCCCGAGCCCCGAACAAATATTCCCAGATCTCAGTGGACCAGAGAAGCTGCGGGGCGAATCAAAATTACTTGAACCTCCCATCTTTTCTCATAAGCTGACTATATATAAATAAAAGCTTCACCTGTTTGTAAAACTTACCAAGTGTGTGTGACATGTTGCGACTATAACCAATATCAGAGAAGAAGAATCAGAATATAGTTCAGGAACCAGAGAGGCAGCAAGATAACCGAAAGTGAATATGGACTTGATAGAATGTGAATGTATGTGGCTGTAAATTGTTACGTTGTAACCAGTTCTGGTATTGATCGAAACAGGAATAAAGCACATAGCTAGGGTCCTTTCTCATGCAAGTGGTAGAAAGACGGCTTTCTTTTGAAAAAGGTGGTAGTCACCCTCACCTGGTTAGGTCTTTGTCATATATTGAAGAAATATCGTTCATCAAAAAAAAAAAAAAGAAGAAAATATCGTTGGAATGACCCTATTGCTCCTGAGAAAAAAAAAAAAAAAAACAAAGAACAAAGAACGACCCTGTTTTGTTGATCACGATCGATGGTGTCCTCTACTGGAGGCAATGAATGTGCCATATGCAATTGACACTGGTGGTTACAACACCTCTTCTGACATTTGCTTCGAATTAGGAGTTAAAATTAGTCCTAAACCTAACTTGGTCAATTTTTTCCGTAAAATTTAATTTTTTCAAGCGAATTTGTTACTTTTTAACCCCTCAAACTTTAGATTTTAACAAAAAGAAAAAATTCTAGAATAAAAAAAAAANTGCTACACAGTGAGGGGGCTGCAGCCGCCATTCACTGTGAGCCATGTGAATAGCCAGTGCATGCCCGTGACCCTTTTCCCTCTTCCCTGCACCATTTTTTTCTGCCTGAAAAGAAAACTTCACCTGTAAATCCTCTACAAGCTCTGCAAAACATCACTGCCAGAACCCAAACCTCTCCTCCCTTCACAAATCCAACCAGGAAAAGAAAGGAAAAAATTAAACAACACACACTCACCAAACGTTGCCGTTTTGGCAACCACCCTACACAACCCACCTTCTTCTTCCTTCTTCCATCCCTCCCCGTGAACCACACCGCCGAGACCAACACCACACCCGGCTGAGACCCACCTGCAACCAAGCTACCACCCGCCGTCCTCCTTCCTTCATTTCCCCTCTACCATCACTGCTGCAAGTCGCGCCGCCCGTTGCCAAGCCGTCGCGACGACCCGCGAGCAGAGCCGGCAGACCCGCTCCTCCCCTTGCCGCTCGTCGCCACCGCAGCGAGCCACGCCGACAGTCGTCTCTTTTTTCTCTTCCGCGTCGCCTTCCTCGTCAGCCTCGTCTCGCCGTGCCGTCCTCTTCGTCGACAGCGAGGTGAGCATGGCGGGTTGGAGATCCATTTTGGTTGGATCTGACCCGGTCTCGTGTGGGTCGACCCGACCGTTATGGGTTTGACCCGCGTCTGGGCCATGGACTTGGGTTAGGGCGTTTGGGCCTGAGCTGATGTGTCGACTGGGCCTCCTGCACGGGCCTGCACCTGGGTTCCTATTTGGGGTCTGGGTTGGGTCTAAGTAGTAGGTCTGGGCTAGCACTATTTAGGCCCAGTCCGGAAAAAAAAGAAAAAGAAAATAAAATTAAATCTGGAAAAAAAATAAAATATAATTTGTGGAAACAAATATTTTAGGAATATATATATACTTAGTAAATAATAATTTCTGGGAAGGAAATAATGGGTAAAATTTTGAATAATTGTTATAAATGCTATTTGGAAAAGAAAGTATATTATAGTGTATATTATGGAAATAATTATTGTTTTGAAAATAATTGGAAAGGGTATTATCAAGATAACAAAATACCGGAATAATATCCAGGTATAAGTAAAGAACGGTATTAATTTGACACTTGAAAATAAATGGTGAATTATGACGATAATAGAGAAATAACCCGGGGGAGTAACCGAGACGAGTTAGTATTTATTTTTCAGTATACAGTAGTAGCATGACATTTGCATATCACTTATATGTGCATATTATTTGTTTGATATAGGAGTTGATAACGAGCAGATACCTGAGGAGCCGGACTTGGAGTCTATTGGACATTTCCAAAACTGATAATCGGCTAAGGAGAGGATGGATAACCCTTGATGTGTGCCCGTATACTGTGTATGATTTGTTGTTTGATTGAACTGCTGAATTGATTTTCGACTGTTATTTGATTGTTGTGGATATTGTGTTGTATAATGTTGAACTGTTGGCTGTGATTAATTAACGTTATGAGTCTGTTGATGATTTGGTCTGAGGTATGATCTGGAATAATGGAAAGTTGTATAATTAAGAATAGAGTAATGGAACTGGACTGAACTTGAGATGATGATATAATTGTCACGTGGAAAGTAGTGGTACGACTAGATGGTTAGAGGCTAGTTCTGTGATGTCATGGCCGGTTTGGTTGGTTGTTGGGGATGTTGATCCCGGATGATGTTGTTATTGGGATGTTGATCCCGGATGATGTTGTTATTGGGATGTTGATCCCGGATATGTGACATTGGGATGTTGATCCCGGATTTGTTGATATTGGGATGTTGATCCCGGATTATGGTTGGGCCTGGCATCCGGAATTAGTTAATAACCAGGTATGACCCTAGCTTGTCCAGTGACGGGGCCTGGAAGATAAAATTGGTAATAATAATAAAAAACATTGTTTTGGTCTTGGCTTAGTTACGTTTTAGTAAGATTCTTCTGTTGTGATGTTATGTTGGATTCTTCTGTTGTGTTGTTTGTGCTTACTTCGAAAGTATTACGGTTGATATATTTCTCTGTTTATCCTTCGTCAGTGAGCACTTCGGACTCACCCCTCGCCTGCGAGGTTTCATCCCGTAGGTTTAGTTGCTTCGTAGTTCAGGTACAATGTTCGATGGCTGCTGCTTTCTTCTCCACCTGACTCCGGATCCATACCCTGCTGCATGTGCATAGAGTCTTCTGCTGCTGTTTTGTTGCATATGTTGCTGTATTATAATTCCGCTACTGTTGCTTGCTCTTTTCTCTGTTGCTGTTATATATAATGTGAGTTGTGTATTGCTGAATAATGGTCCCCAAGTATGGGTGACGAATGTATTATATGAATTGCTGATGTAAAATACTTGCGAGCTGTACTGTCTGTATTATCAATGTGAATAGTTTCGGCACGTGTTTACTGTGTATGGTAAATACGGGTCTGGCACTTCATTTTGGTAGCGGAGCAGGCAGTAGGTCATTAGGGACATAACTGTGGTTGCATGATTGTTTGTTTGTGCATAAGATTTGTCACACATGATATGACATGCATACATATACATTCTCATATAGGTACGAATGGATCCGGTTGGAGGGAATCAGCATGCTGGAGGTCACCTAGATGATGATCAGGTATCGGTGGATCAACCGCAGCAAGTTGCGGGAGGTCCGGAACACCTTCCGAATATTCCGTTGGGAGACCCTACACAGATGTTAAATGTGGTAACTCAGATTTTGCGGAGACAAGAAGCCAGGGATGCATGTATCGATGCTATAGGAGCCCGGGAATAGGAAAATCAAGGACCAGTTGAGGATCCAGTGTATATGAAGCTGGAGAAGCTTTGAGCAGAGATTTTTACTGGTGTCACTACACCACAGGATGCTGATCGGTAGCTTAGACAGATGAACAGGGTTATGCTGAAGCTGACATGTAGGAACGACAAGTGGGCCAGATATGCCGCTGCCATGTTCCGAGGAGATGTCGTTGATTGGTGAGAGTCTACCACCAGGGACATGCCGACACCTATCACTATGCCATGGAACCAGTTCATGGAGATGTTCCGAAGAAAGTTTGTTTTTGAGGCATACCAGGATCAACTGAGACAAGAGTTTCTGGGACTACAACAGGGACCAGATCAGACAGTCAATGATTATGAGATCAAGTTCAACCGCCTGTCCATCTATGCCAGTGAGTTTGTAGCTACTCCGGAGGCCAGATGTAAACGTTTCTGGAATGGTCTTCGATCTGGCATCCAGACAGTTATGGGGTGCAAGGTCTATGAGACTTACCAGGACATGCTGACCGATGCTCTGAGAGCTGAGATTATTTGGCTGGGTAATGAAAGGGAGCAACAGGAGATCCGTAAAAGGCATGCTGCACAGAGTTCTGGGGGACAGAACAAGAGGGTCCAGTCACCAGCGAACCGGTCAGGATATGGACAGAGCCGGTTCATGCCAGCTAGTCAGGGACGTGGATGGAACAACAACTACAACAACCGAGGCAGTTCTTGGACTTAGTCTGGAGGGACTTCATCTTGGAATGCTCGCCCGAGACTTCCTCTGTCTCAGGTGAGGTGCTATGAGTGTAACAAAGCTGGGCACTATCGATATGCTTGTCCCAAGTTGGGGAGATCTGGAGGTTCGACACCTGTTCAGACAGTGCAAGCTTCAGTTGCTAGTGTACCTAGTGGTTCTGGAGTTGGCCGAGGCCAAGGACGTGGAGCTGTTCCTGCTAGGACCCAGTCAGCCATAAACCAGAGTACAGTAGTGCCGAGAGCATTTGTGATCACCGCTGATGAGGATCCGGAGAATGCCGATGTTATAGCAGGTACTTTTACAGTCTTTGGTAGTACTGCTTATACTTTGATTGATCCTGGCGCTACGCATTCATTTGTTGCGCAAAGCTTTGCAATACTACATAACTGTATGGGAGAGAATTTAGCTTGTCCTATGAGGGTTAGGTTACCTGCGGGTATAGTGGTTAGATTAACCCATGTGTGCAGAGACGTTTCGCTTTCATACGATAGCGAGGTTTTTCTTGCACGGTTGATTGTGATGAACATGGGAGGTTTCGACATCATCTTGGGGATGGATTGGTTGTCCAAGTACAGTGCTATGGTGAACTGTCGAACCAAGGAAGTGTTGTGGACTTCCGATGGTGGACATAAGGTTTTGTTGATAGGTATTGGAAGAGCTGCTACTACATGTAGTATCTCTGCTAATCAGGATGTTAGGATGAAGCCATTGGGTCCAGATGCTTTGTTGACCCATGTCAAGGGTAAAGAAGTTCAGACTCCGGCTTTGGGGGACATCATAGTTGTGAGGGAGTTTCCAGATGTGTTTCCAGAGGATCTTCCAGGATTGCCACCTGACAGGGAAGTTGAGTACACCATCGATTTGATGCCAGGAGTGACACCTATCTCGATGGCACCATATCGGATGGCACCGACAGAACTCTAAGAGTTGAAGAAGCAGTTGGATGAGCTGCTCGAGAAGGGTTTCATCAGACCTAGTACATCACTTTGGGGATCACCAGTCCTCTTTGTAAAGAAGAAGGATGGCAGTTTGCGGATGTGTGTAGACTACCGACAACTGAACAAGGTGACAGTGAAGAATAAGTAATCGCTTCCCAGAATTGATGACTTCTTTGATCAGCTACAGGGAGCTACTGTGTTTTCGGAGATAGATCTTCGATCTGGCTACCATCAGGTCAAGATTGCAGAGAAGGACATACCGAAGACGGCCTTCCGTACTCGGTATGGGCATTTTGAGTTTACAGTGGTTCCTTTCGGTTTGACCAATGCACCTGCAGTTTTCATGTGCTTGATGCACTTGGTCCTGAACGAGTTTTTGGACAAGTTCGTGGTAGTCTTCATCGACGACATTCTGATATACTCCAAGAGCAGGGAAGAACATGAGGAACATCTGAGGGTAGTACTACAGAGGCTGCGAGAGAAAGAGTTGTATGCCAAGTTCAGCAAGTGCGAGTTCTGGCTTGAGGAAGTTGCATTCCTTGGACATGTTGTATCCGGGGATGGAATTAAGGTTAACCCTGCTAAAGTGAAAGCCGTTTTAGAGTGGGAGCCGCCCAAGACGGTACCCGAAGTCAGAAGTTTTCTTGGCCTTGCAGGATATTACCGGAGGTTCATCGAGGGTTTTTCCTTGATAGCCAGTCCCATGACCAAGCTATTGAGGAAAGATCAAGCCTTTGTATGGAGTGATGCCTGCCAGAAGAGTTTTGATGAACTGAATAAGAAGTTGACATCAGCACCAGTCTTGATAGTACCTAAGCTAGGAGTAGAGTACGTGCTGTTTTGCGATGCTTCAGGTCTTGGTTTGGGAGCAGTTCTGATGCAAGAGGGCCGAGTGATTGCCTATGCTTCGAGACAGTTGAGGCCCCATGAGAAGAACTACCCGACACATGATCTAGAGATGGCCGCAGTGATCCTTGCTTTGAAGATTTGGCGACATTATCTGTTTGGAGAGAGATGTCGGATCTTCACAGAACATAAGAGTCTCAAGTACATCATGAATTAGAAGGAACTTAACCTGCGACAACGATGTTGGGTTGAGTTGCTGAATGATTATGTTTGTACTATTGAGTATCACCCGGGAAAAGCTAATGTTGTAGCAGATGCTTTGAGCCGGAGACAACCAGAAGATGCTTCCACGACCTACTCGATGTCCTCACTCATCGAGTTAAGGAAGATGGGAGTTGATTTATCAGTTGATGAGACAGGAGCTTTGTTGACCCATATTGAAGTCAAGTCTAACCTTAGAGGCTGGATTGTGGAACAACAAGATGGAGATCCCGACTTGATCAAGCTGAAGGAAGCAGTCCGTAGTGAGAAAGAAGACAAGTTTCGCATAGCTGAGGATAGTGCATTGATGCTGGGGAAACGCCTATGTGTACCCAGTGTTGGTGACCTACGAAGTCAGATTTTGGAAGAAGGACATATGACGCCGTATGCTATGCATCCCGGGAGCACCAAGATGTCCCAGAATTTGAGGAGTCATTTCTGGTGGCCATGTATGAAGAAAGATGTAGCCGAGTGTGTGGCTAAGTGTATCACTTGTCAGCAAGTGAAAGCCGAGCATCAGGCTCCAGCAGGGAAGATGAGTACTTTGTTAGTGCCAGAGTGGAAGTGGGAGATGATCACTATAGATTTTGTGGTTGGATTACCGTTGACCCGGAGACAGCATGATGCCATCTGGGTTATTATTGATCGACTTACAAAATCAGCTCATTTTCTTCCCATCCGAAAGACATATACTTTGGATAAGTTGGCGAAACAGTATGTTTCAGAGATTATGAGACTACATGGGATTCCTAAGTCCATAGTCTCAGACAGAGATCAGAGATTCACATCACGATTTTGGAAGAGTCTGCAAGCAGCTTTGGGAATGAAGTTGAGTTTCAGTACTGCATTTCATCCTCAGACAGACGGACAGCAGAGAGGACTACTCAGACACTGGAGGACACGTTAAGGGCTTGTGCTCTTAATTTCAGTGGGAGTTGGGATCAGTATTTGTCTTTAGCGGAGTTTGCCTACAACAACAGTTTTCATTCCAGCATTGGCATGCACCGTTTGAAGCTCTTTACGAAAGAAAATGCCGAAGTCCAGTATGTTGGGATGAAGAAAGTCTCCGTTTGATCGTGGGTCCAGAATTGGTCAAGCAGACAGTCGACAAGAATCAAGTAGTTAAGCAGAGTATGAGAACAGCACAGGACCGACATAAGAGTTATGCTGTTAAGCATCGTCGTGAGATGGAGTACCAAGTGGGAGAACGAGTTTTCCTCCGAGTTGCACCTTGGAGGGGTGTAATCAGATTCGGGAAAAGAGGGAAGCTGAGTCCCAGGTACAACGGACCATATGAGATCGTAGAAAGGGTTGGACCCTTGGCATACAGACTAACCCTACCAGAGGAGTTGTCCCGGATTCATGATGTGTTTCATGTTTCCATGTTAAGGAGGTACAGATCTGATCTGAGTCATGTGGCTACTACAGCAGATGTTGAGGTCGCAGAAGATCTTACGTATACAGAATTGTCGGAGCAGATCCTTGCCCGAGAGGTCAGATAGTTGAGGAATCGAGTCATTCCTATGGTGAAAGTCAAGTGGAGCAAGCACTCTGTGAACGAGTCCACGTGGGAAGTTGAGGAGCACATGCGTTCTCAGTATCCGCACCTGTTTACAGCACCGGAGTGAATTTCGGGGACAAAATTCTTTTAAGGTGGGTAGGCTGTAACAACCCGGGTAATTTCTACGTTTTTACCGTCACCGTAAAATTTATTTTACAGTTGTTTACCATAAAAAAAAATTAATCTTGGGTAATTAATTTATGGTAATTCGTGCATCGGATTCCGAAACCGAGCCTTGTCCCACGCTCGGGAATTTTCTGCGGATTTTTCTGACCAAGTTGGGATTTTTCGATTCCAGGAATCTTCAGAAAAGTCAGGATTAACCCCGAGTTATCGGACCAAAAATAAAGTCAAGGGGGTACATTAGTTATTTTCTGGTCCGGACAGAACCCGCCTCACATGCTGCACAGTGAGGGGGCTGCAGCCGCCATTCACTGTGAGCAATGTGAATAGCCAGTGCATGCCCGTGACCCTTTTTCCTCTTCCCTGCACCATTTTTTTTCTGCCTGAAAAAAAACTTCACCTGCAAATCCTCTACAAGCTCTGCAAAACACCACTGCCAGAACCCAAACTTCTCCTCCCTTCACAAATCCAACCAGGAAAAGAAAGGAAAAAATTAAACAACACACACTCACCAAACGTTGCCGTTTTTGCAACCACCCTACACAACCCACCTTCTTCTTCCTTCTTCCATCCCTCCCCGTGAACCTCACCGCCGAGACCAACACCACACCCGGCTGAGACCCACCTGCAACCAAGCTACCACCCATTGTCCTCCTTCCTTCCTTTCCCCTCTACCATCACTACTGCAAGTCGCGCCGCCCGTTGCCAAGCCGTCGCGACGACCCGCGAGCAGAGCCGGCAGACCCGCTCCTCCCCTGGGCTGATGTGTCGACTGGGTCCTGCACGGGCCTGCACCTGGGTTCCTATTTGGGGCCTGGGTTGGGTCTAAGTAGTAGGTATGGGCTAGCACTGTTTAGGCCTAGTCCGGAAAAAAAAAAAGAAAAAGAAAATTAAATTAAATTTGGAAAAAAATTATAATTCTGAAAAAAAAAATAAAATATAATTTGTGGAAACAAATATTTTAGGAATATATATATATATATATATATATACTTAGTAAATAATAATTTCTGGGAAGGAAATAATGGGTAAAATTTTGAATAATTGTTATAAATGCTATTTGGAAAAGAAAGTATATTATAGTGTATATTATGGAAATAATTATTGTTTTGAAAATAATTGGAAAGGGTATTATCAAGGTAATAAAATACCGGAATAATATCCGGGTATAAGTAAAGAACTGAAGCGCCCCGACCCGTATTTACCGTAACACAGTAAACACGTGCCGAAACTATTCTTATTGATAGCGAATATAATACAACAACCCGTATGTACAACTAGAAAACAAACACAACAACCGTCACCCAACACGGGGACCATTATTCAGCAGCTCACAGCTCACAATATATAACAGCAGCAGAGAAAAGAGCAAGCAACAGAGGCAGAGTGACAAACAGCCTCAAAGTCATATGAACAAGCAACCACAGCAGCAGAAATATAATACAGCATCATAAGCAACAAAACAGCAGCGGAAGACTTTATGCACATGCAGCGGAGGTATGGATCCGGAGTCAGGTGGAGAAGAAAGCAGCAGCCATCGAACGTCGTACCTGAACTACGAAACAACTTAACCTACGGGATGAAACCCCGCAGGCGAGGGGTGAGTCAGAAGTGCTCACCGACGAAGGATAAACAGTGATATGCAAGCAACCGTAATACAGTAAAGCAAACACAAGTAAATCAACAGCACATCCCAAATAAGACTGAGCCAAGACCAAAAGAATATTTAACATAATTTCCAATTTTATTTTCCGGGCCCCCGTCACTGGACAAGCTAGGGTCGTACCAGGTTATCAATTAATTCCGGATGCTAGGTCAAAGAGAACCATACCATTCTTACCATACCGGGTTCAACAACCCAAAACCAGATATTTGGTATATCCAAACCACTGGGTATTCAGTATACCCCAACCACAGGCATCAACATGCCAACCGGATATTCGGTATATCCGAACCACTGGGTATTTGGCATACCCCAACCACAGGCATTGTAACGCCCCGAATCTTTCATAAGTTGATTTTCGGCATTTTTGGAAAGTTATTCCGATTTTACCCTTGAGGTATTTTCGAGTTTTAGTCGAGGAAATAGATTATCTTTCCTTGGAAATGTCAATTTCCAGTTAGAATTCCTCATGCTTCGGGTTTCGTTGTTATCGGAATGTGTTTCGGGGTGAAACGGGGGTTTCGT
>JAKUCV010006723.1:4767-25868 GCA_028386065.3 Turnera subulata | reverse complement strand
GGCCCATTAGACGCTCGTGTCAAATACATACTCATTAGGTAAGTTATGTATAACCATATATTTTTTTTATAGTCGGTACTATTTTAGTCATTTAAAGTAAATATAATACAATAAACACATGTATGCATATAACCGATAGTGTAAAATAATAATACCATTGTTACGTTAGTAAATTACTTCCGGTAAATTAACAATCCTGGCATAGCCATAAAATAGATTTTGTATGGTTCATGTAAAAGACTTATAAATATGTAGTTAAGTCCAAATAGAATAATATCATTTTTAATCCGTAAATTAAATTGCTAATTACTTAATTACATGTATATATATATATATGCTAAAAGAGGTAATTATTATAAAATGTATGTATGCTTAGTAAATCTCATACGACCGTATGTATGCATATACATTTACATATATTTATAAAGACAACAACCGTAAATAAACTAATTTCATATTTATCATCACTTTAGTTTATAATTACCAAGTTATATTTATTTATACGTAATCCTTTATAATGTAAATTCCATTTTAGATATAAGTAAGAAAATTAAGAATTAACTCGGTAGAACATTTAGCCCAACGGAGAATAATACTAATATTAACATGATTCTAAAAATTAAACAAGCATAAAATAAATTTATTGGTTATTATAAATTAACTTAATTAATTGCTTGATTAATCGCCGTTTTAATTGTTCGAGTCCGTTAATATAGCTCGAGTTCGTTAATGGGTCATAAATAGTCCATAAGGTCCGATAATTACCCAAAGTCCATGTTCGGGTTCGCCGGAAAAATCACGAGGCTGCCGGATTCCGGCCGGTACTATTCACGACAGTCCAAATACTCCACTGTTACTGTTCATCATCCAGTAAAACACCAACACCGCACCACCAAGCAAATTCAAACCAAGAAAATCAGTCCAAGCTCTACCATTTCAACCCACAAATACGAATACAAGAATAGCTTCACAATCCCAACAACAATCACAGGAGAGAAGGAGGTGAATTCAGCAGTAGAAATCTTACCCCGTTGCTGGCGCGAGCTCAGCCTCTCGGTCGTGTCAATGCCCAACTCGACTGGTGACGACGAACAGGGGAGGAGCAGAGGCGATCTGAGGCTTGTCGATTCACCCACAGCGGCGGCGACTTGTGGGCGACGAGAAAACAGAGAAGAGAGGGGCTGGGATCGTCGACGACGGCGACGAGAGGGAGATGCAAGGAAGAAGGCCGGTGGCTGCTGGTGGTCGTCGGCAGCAGCAGGGCGGTGGAAGGCGATGGTGGTTGGCTCAGCGAAGGGGAGAGGACGAGGCGGCGGTGGTGAGAGTGACGGCGAAGGGCAGGGGAAGATGAAGGGGAAGCAGAGATGGCAGCTTCGATGGTGGTAGAGGGGCTCGGCACAGCTTGGTGGTGGAGGAAGGGAGAGGAAGAAGGAAAGGAAGGGGAAGGTGACGATCTGGTCTATTTGCAGCGGTAGGGGAGATGGGAAGCAAGAGAGAGGGAGAGAGGTTGGTGGTGTGTGGTGGCTGTGAAGTGAAGGAGAAGAGAAAGAAGAAAGAGGGGAAGAGAGGCAGGGAGGAGAAAAGGACATAAAAAGATAATGGAAGGAAGGAAGTGGAGGTAATGGCCGGAAGAAGAAAAAAATCATGGGGACAAGGGAAGGTGGGAGGAAAAGGAAAAAGAAAAAGGAGAAAATAAAAAAAATCTATCAATAATTGTAGGATTAGGCAGAAAAAATCTGAGCCAACAAAAGACCTATATGCCCTTCATGCTTCTCTTGTGTTCCAATATATCCTAGGGGCATAATCGTCTTTTCGAAATTCCGTCCCAGTCCGAAAATACAACTTGGGCTCGGAAAATCTGATTAATTCCCCTGAGCGTTGTGCAAGTCTCGGAATTGAAAACCGAGGCTCGGTTAGCCGTGTAGAATTCCCGAAAGTTAATTCCGAGGCTCGAAGATACTCCAAACGTCGTATATCCTTGGCAATCGAAAGGAAGCTCGGTTACTCCCGGTAAAACTCGGAAAACTCGGTGCGGTAGAATTCACGGTTACAACGATAGAATCTATTTGCCGTTGTAAGAGTTAAAACGACTCGGTAAAATCTCAAAAATTTTACCTGGGTCGTTACAATATTTTTTTATATTTATAATTTGATTTTAGATTTTAAGGGTTTAAGTTTATATTTTTTTGATATTTATAATTTAAAATTTTAGGAGTCTTGGATTTAGAATTTTGGGGTTAGAGTTAAGGTTATGATTTTAGGATTTAGAATTTAATTTTTTTTAGGTTATTGTTTAAGAATTTAGTGTTTAAGGTTAGATTTTCTACATTTAGGGTTTAATCTGGAGTTTAGTGTTTAAATTGTTAAGACGCAAAGATTTGTTATCTTAAAGTTTAGAATATAATGTTTAGAATTTCAAAATTCTTAAGAATTAAGATTGTAAGATTTAGTATTTTAAGGTTTAAGATCTTAATGTTTAAGATTTGTAGAGCTGAAATATATAATCTGGGGACTAAATTAACCCAAATTATGATTGAGGGACCATAATGAATATTTTGAAACATTTAAAGGACTAAAATTTATAAAGTAACACCATATTTTGATAAAAAAATAAGTTTAGGATTCAATTAGACTCTATTATAATATTTTAAGATTCAATTAGATTCTATTATAATGTTTTAAGACTCCAATAACCAACTAAGAAATTTTAGGACTCAAATAGGATCACACCTAAAGTTTTAGGACTTCCTAAGCCATTATCCCCCAGATTTTGTGAGCTAAGTTTTTATTTATAGGCTGGCCAGAAGGATTTTATAATGGGCCCAACCCATAAATCGTTGGACCAAGATGTGGATCCTCCCCTTCTGGATGAAAATGGGTATTTATGAATAAACACACCTCACGAAGCTTAGGTTTGGTATTTTGGTTTTGAACAGTTGGTGTTTAATTGCGGTGGTTTTTTTGGAGAACGGGGGTGGGTCATGGGCGGAGAGAGAGAAAAAATAAAGAGACGGGCAAATAGTAGTTACCAGATATAGAAGTAGAAGGCTCCTTCCTTCCTTCCCTGCGTTTTGGGTTGGGTTTGGGGTTTTTGGACACGCAATGGATATTAATTATTATTGCAAGACGCGGATTTTCTTTTTTCTTTTGGAAAACTTGATCACCGATACCAACCGCTTTTTTAACCTTTTTGCTTTGGGCCTTAAGCAACTTTTCTAATCTCTATTTTTTTTGTTTAATCACCCATAAAAAAATAAAGAATATATAAACTTTCTATCTTTTCACTCCATCGAGCACCGTCATCATCAAATTTCGAGCTACTCGATGTCTGATCACATGTGCATGTGCCATCTGGAATTCGCCATCACGGCAACCCACAACGATTATTGACATTTTTATTAAAAAATATACATTAATATAATCATTAATTAATCACCATTAAATATATCGCAAGAAATATGTGTGGTACTTTTTCTTTTTTTCTTTAGATGAATCATTTCTTTTCTAAATTAGTACTCGTTAATGTTGGGTAATCGGAAGGCAACTTGGTTAATGATGTGTGGCAACACTGTTTTCTTCATAGTGACCAGCACGAACTGGTTATAGAATTTGATCGTGATTTGTTCTTATTTGACTAGAAATATTGATCGTGATTGATTACTATATAACAAAACAAACTAACACAATATTAACATACATTTTACTCGCGTTACGATAATGATACACGCCTTTTTGGACTGCCATAACTAGTACAACAAATGACAGAGAGTGCTTAACGATTTGTGGATCCAGCATGTTAGTCTTTGCATTGATATGACTAAGAAAATTTAATATTTATTTACAGTAGCTTTTGTTTGACGTATATTTTGCACGATGGGTTTGGACTTTGGACTCTATTTCACACATTTTTGTATATGTCTTTTTTTTTTTCCTTTGAATCTTCTAGATATTGAAATTAAGAAAAACAGTGTGATTAAGGGAGTAGAAGTAGTGATATATTCAAACGAGATTAAATGCAAATCTAATGCGTTTCTGATGAGTTTATTCCACGAAAGCAATCGAAAGAAACAAGAAAAGGAAAGAAGAACCTCACATCTTAGAATCAAGGGAAATTAGGATTCCGTAAACTAAACAGCAACTAGCTAGATACTTCTAAAAAATTGCAGGCCATGAGATTAAATAAGTTAATTAAGGACGATGAAATGTGTATTAATGCTGCATCATGCATGGTTGTTGAATAGACGATGTCATGGAAAGGAGGTACGTACCAAGATAAGCAATATTATAAGATGGATGGTTAGTAGTAAATGATAGGCAAACAAAGAAAAAGTGTTATCTGTTTAAATGGTGCTTTATGCTAAACTTCGGCCTCTGACATTTATTTCCCTGTTATTTTTTAAATATTTGATTTTCTTTTCTTTTGGTTTTAATACTTTCGTAAATTGCCCCATATCTCCTTTTAAAGGCCTGTAACATTTATCCCATCTATATCTTCCTGTTTTTTTTTTTTGGACGGTTGGGCGTTTTGCATTTATATGTCTTAAATCATTAGATACATTTATAGTAAAAAAAGTTTGCTCCTTAACTCGGCGGATAAAATTCTTTTTGCTCTCGAACTGTTTTATTTATTAGTTTTTTTTGGGTACATATTGTTTCAGTTTAACCTTCTTTACATTACGAGGAGGTTATTTTTTCCGTTATTTTCCCGAATATTTTTTTTTGACAATTTTCCTGAATATCTATAGCAACAAAGGATATACATTTCACATCACGAAAATACGCACATGGATTAAAACCCCAACTACTTTTTTTCTTTTGTTTTCAGAAAATCCATCCCAACTACTCTCCCAATGAAAATCAAGAAAAATAAATACGATCCACAGAGATTGAATAAAATTACGATTAAATTTAAACCCAAAATAAAAAGGGCATTGCAGTAAAAGTTAAAATCGTGAAACAAAAACCAAAAGGGGAAGGATAATAGAATAATAATCAATAATAATCGTAGAAAAGTAAAACAAAAGAGCGCGGGCAATTCTCACTCAAAACCAAAAAAAAAAAAAAGAAAAAAAGAGCGCGGGCAAATGAACAAAGTGAAATCAATCGTTTCCTTCCCGCCGACACCAGCCCTAACTTAGTTTTAGTCTTTTACTTGGGGGAGAGATAATCGTCGCCGTTTCAATTTTTGTTTTTTTTAGTGTATCCAATTTCAGGTCGACGATGAGCTGGCGGCGAGGAAACCCGTATTCTCATTGCACCGGGTACTTCTCTTCTCTCCTTCTCCCTTTTCGTCCACCATCCGTTTCTCACACTCTACTCGTTGATTATCACAAAAACTTGCAAGGCCAACATTAATAATTATTATTATTATTATTATTTTATATTAGTATTTCGTAATTCGTGTTTGTTGATGGAAATTACAGATTCCGGTGCGATTCGAAACTCGGTAGGGTGCTTGTTGTCTCTTCGACACCCAAAATCAGGTAATACTTAAAAGGAGAAGACAATGCTATGCATTCATTTCTTGTTAAGGGTTGGATTTGGGTTTAGTTCTTCTTATATCTTTGAGATATTGGTGTTGCTAAAATGCTTTGATTGTGGCCTGTTTTAGAGATGTGTGTGGTTATGATTATGAATACTGTTTAATAATTCTTCTTTTTTTTCCCCCTTTTTTCACAGGAGGTACCACGTGCTAATCTCCTTAACGATGGACTGCTTCAAGAGCTTCACTGGTTCAAGCAACTTTACTCTTCTTGGTTCCTTGGGGATTATGTGTGTGAAGGTATTCCTATTCTCTTCCTCTTTCCTCATTCTCTCTATTCTTCTTCTTATTCGTTGTGCAGAATACATTGTGATTCTAAAAAGGAAAAATTAGATCTGTTGCTGTCAATCTGTTTCCTCATTATCCTTATAATTGTTCCTCTTACAGATGGGCGGTTATATACTGCCACTCCAGTCGACCCTGTTTTTGTTTTGTTGCCCATCTTTGAGGAAGCCAGGATGAAGGTATAACTTCCATTTCTGATGCTTTGCCCCCTTACATTTGCTACTTACAACCGCCTTGATCATCCTCTAGTCAGTGAATCGTTAGGGTTAAAGAAAGCTTTTGTTCTATTTTGGAATGGCTTTTCGCAGTCAGTTATACCAATGCTATACTCTTTTGGAGTAAAAAATCAACTTGCAAATGTTGATTCATTTATGCGCTCAGCAACCAAGCTTATTCTATTTTCATGCTGAAACTTTCATTCAACTATGAAATCTGTTATTGTGGTTCCGGTTTATTTCAATGTAAGCTTTTCTATTCTGGGTGTGCAGAAGGGGAATGATCCAGGGAAATTCAGGCAATTAGATGAGATATTATTCGTTAATGGCCATCCAGGATATTGCCATCTGATGTCCATTGCGGAAAGCTGCATGCAGCTAGTTTGTGACACCAAAGGTCGTCTACTCTCTCTCTATTTCAGGGAAAATCACAGTGGAGAAAATAATGCCTCTTAGATTTCTGATCTTTAAGATATTTCTTTGTAGGAAAATTTATTGTAGCGCAGAGCTAGTAGTGATAAATCTGTTTCTTCTATGTGTTCTTGTCATGTCCAGTTAGGATTTTGCCTGCTTTTCTTAATAGTCTTGGTTTCTGCTGAAGCTAATCTTTTCTGGTAATCCGCAATTTGGCTGGGTATGCATGACCATAGTCATAGCTTTTCTATTGGAGCAGTTTAGAAATGAACCTTATTCAAAGATGCTCGCTCAAAAGATTTATTTTTGCTGCAGTGTCTACTTTCCAGATTATGTGTTAGAAACTGATTTTAAGGCTATAATTAGTTTTTTTTTCTTCCACTTATTGAATGATAAAACTTTTTGTTTCTTGCAGAAATTGGCTCTTCAAAGTTTTTTAGGCTGGATGATTCCAAGGTCTTAGCCTGGTTGCACTGCAAGGTTTGACTACTTTACCTAAGGCTTTAGCTATATACAAAAGTTTCAGAGGAAAATTATTTAGATTTTAGCTTTTGTGCTGCTATGCCACTGCCTACTTGTGGCTCCTTAGGTTTTAAACAATTTCTACACTACTTTCTTGGCCACTCCTTGATCTCATGCGATCATCTTAAGCCAAATAACTGTCCGCTTCTCCCCTTTGATTGATTCAATTTGAATTGCAGTAATTAACTCTAAGGTTCCTAAGTCTGCAAATGCAGGTATGCCGATTGAAAGAGGCTCTGCCCTCATTGGACAAGAACTACGCTGCTCAGAATGAGAAGAATACATGTATGCTATTCTATTTAACACTTTCAAATTTCTCTTCAAATTCCTACTTATTGCGAATACACTGATACACTAGCATATTTGTGTGCCGGTATAGTAATCTAGCCTTTTCCCTTTAACAGTGGCTGATGCGGTTACGTTGTTAGGGGAGTACTTGAAAGATGAGCCTTGGCTGACTCTTCTCTGTAATCATTTAAAGTATGCATGAATTATGAGTTCTTAGCACATTATTGTTATCTTTATCTTTTTTTTTTTTTTTTCGGTCTGAGGCACGCTAAAACCAACTTCAAGTTGTGGAATTTGATGGTTGTAGATTAGATTTACTGGAGATAACTAGAAAGGCAACAGATTCCGGCAATCTAAATTCCACACAAACTAATCTGGTTTCTCCTGGTGCTTTCCAGGTATGCATAATATTCTTCGTGCTCTTCTATTTAGTCAAATTACTTGCTGCTTAAAATATTCTTGCACATGTCTATGACTTGTTGAATAGAGGCTACTTATCACTTTGTTGTGCAATCCTTTGCAAGACTCTTAACTGCTTGTTGAATGTCTTATCCTCAGTCTTTGACATTAGCACGGCCAGGTTTAACATTTTTGCATTGCTCAAAAATGCGTAGAAATACTTTGTGTGGAATGAATTGCAGCTGTATTCCTTGGCTTTTATTAGATGCTAGGATAGGGAGAAGCATTGAGATTAATGTGGCATGCATTGACAAGTTTGGCAGAATGGTTTGTAGTTTGTGCTTTATATCTAAAAGTGTAACTTTTATTAAAGTGGTGTACAAAGGTTAGGAGCACATGCCAGCTTCTGCATATTTAAGCTCCTGCTTAGTGTTGCCGACCTACCTTTATACATCCCTTCTTCCATATCTTATGCAGGAGAAAGGTAAGAGCGAGAGTAAGACAAAGAATACTGGCAAGCAGCAAGCTAAAAAGAGTAAAGTGGAGACAGAATCACGGAACATCAAAGAAATGTTTAGCGGGGTTACCAGGTCCAAGAGGAACTAGAAAACAGTGAAACACAGATGGCAAAAAAACTTGCCATGGAAGGTGAAACATATTCTTGCAATCACCATTTCCAACAGGCTTCTCCTCCCTGCTGCAAATCATGGGAAGGTGAACATTAAAGAAGGGATTTTGGATCGGCTTTAAACTGGCGGGCCTTGGGATTTTTCTTTTGAGCTGCATAATTATAACCCCAATACTTAGCATTCGGGCCCGTCCTTGAATCCCTGTCACGCACTACGCTCTTCTCTTCTCTGGTATCCTCGGTTGCCTTGCTACGTCAACTTGCAGCTTGTATTAACTTAGATTATGTTGCTTTGTTTGCCCAAAAGCATTTGCTAATGTAAGAGCAGCGAAGAAACTTCTTCTATTAGAGATTTAATCAAAATTTCTAGACTTGTCAACCTAAACGTTGCAAATCGTTTACTTGATAGAAGTTGATACTCATCTCTTATTCGAGATGTTATCAAAAATTTCTACACTTGTCAACCTGCACGTTGCAAGTCGTTTAGTCGCTTACTCGAATTGCGTTTACAAAGACATCAGAACACTGCCTCTCCCACGACATAAGGCCACCCAGACGCCATTAATTTAATAGGCTTATCAAAACCAAAACTATACCCATAAAGCAATAAAAATAAATCACGAATCAATACAGCCTTATGTGCTTGTTTGTTAACGTAAATTATACAACATACAATGATACAATACTTGACCATTACTGCATGGGCACATTTAGCTGATCTCGATCTCGACCTTTCACTTTACAACCTTGGAACTTGCCAATTACCACGAATGATTTCCTTGGGAGTATGTGGTCTTTGTGGCCTCGAAGATAACAGCAAGTGTATCAGAGTTGCAGATATCTTATAGGGCCAATCCAGTATGAACGACCATTGCTGTTGTGAATAGCTGATGCGCATGGAGATGTCACACACCACTCATACCAAACCTGCATCAGGCAGGAGCAATCATGTAGAAGTTTATATTTGGATGTCAGTGCTGCTAAACCCCTCTGGACCTTTGAACGTCATTTTTTTTTTTTTTTTCTAATAAATTTTAGCTCTCTTCTCTAGTTGACCTTGGGAATGGGTTCATCCATTTTCTCCACTACAATTCTTAGAGTAGGACTGCATCATATATTTTTTCAAGCATATTAGAAGCAAATGCAAGTTACAACGTAATTTACCTTGGAAGAACTACAACAACGCCAGAAATTTGCTTCCAAATCAGAACCTGGCTGTGTGCAGACCGGAGTTCTTAATGGGAGAAATATCGCAAACCTAGCAGAAAGAAAGCAACAACCAGGCAAAGAGTCATCATCTTCAGGAAGGAGGGACAAAATGGCATTTCAGACAAGAATATAAAGCAAATCCACACATCTTGAACGAGATATGTAACCACCAAATTCAATGAAAATACCAATTCAAACCCAGTAAAACAATTACCAGCTGAACATGTTTGGTGTCGCTGTTGACGGTTCAGTTCCAAGATGTACATCTTTGTACAGCTTCGCATCAAAATAACCAGCAAATCCTACGTGAAAATGGAATCACGCAATGAAAACACTTTGACCTGAAACTAATAGTAAAGAGAGATTACATAAAAGGATTACCAAAACAAGAGCTTCAACATACCCATGCACCAAGGCTGAACCAGCATCACTGGGCATCTTGAAACACAGCTTTTTATACCGTTCATTGCTCTTCTTGGCTGAGTAATCCAGATGATTGAATGTGAAGAGCTGAGTAAAAAGTTAAATAAGTTGACAATCAATACAATTGACATATAGAGGTTCAGGTATGGCTAAATGGAGCAATACAAGTACAGGGACTTACGGGCTGGGGAGGAGCAAGCCTTGCTATATTATGAAGTTCCACAGTATATGCAGCCTCAAAGTGTGCAACATCATTGTGAGACTTAACCTGTAACACAACATGTATATGTTCAAAGTCTTCCCTTGGAAATGTAAGGAGATAAAAACAATGGGCAAAGAGAACAGGAATACGTCATTATATAGCTTCGAGGCCGTCACAGGTTGAATAAAACTTGTGTACCTGCAAAAAAAAAAGAAAAAGGAAGACAAGCATGAACAATCTCACATATACATCATTTTAATTCTTAATATTGGCGGTATCGGTGAAGAAGAATACATACGAAGATGGTATCGATATTCCATCTCGCTTCAAAAACCTTTGGGCACCATCAAGACACTCAGGTGACAGTTCATTGTCGCCAATGGTACCCAGCATTTCGCTGACCTAATGTACAATGAAGGAAAAGTAATAAGAAGCTAGTAAACAGAAATTTATCAGTGAAACTGATTAACACCAAAATATATACTCACCAAGATATCAGCTTCCTCAGGAGCATTCCAGTGACGCATATCGCAAGAAATTATGGTAACAATATCTTCCCACCCTTCTAGCTTAACCAAACTCTGTTGCAGCAAAAAAATAACTTTGATATCCAAGAAAACTACACTTTAGAAGAACTTGAATGCAAATGCACCAGTTTCCGCCGATAGCTTGTGTTTGTTTTAGTGTTGAATTTGTTTCAGATTGCATTGATATGCCATCCAATTAAGCTAGCAATATCGTTCATCAGTGGGACATATTTGGTTGATTGTAAAATTAGCACTCACATGCAATGTAACAACTGCATTGGGATTTTTCTCCACAGCATAAACCTTTATCTTGCGTCCAGTTTCTTCTGCTGCCTATAAGCCAAGGATAACGATGACAGATAAGATACTAAGTGAGAAAGCCAGAGTTGTAACTTGGAGAACCCATAAGAGATTAGGACAAACCTGCAGTGAGGCCCTCACGAGAGGTCCACGTCCTGCTTCGACAACCATCAAAATCTTGCAATATTAACAGACATTCAAACTTAGGCAGACCATCTATAAAAGCAGAGTCACTACAAAGAGGTAAGAATGAAAAAGTGATAGGTAGCAGCATACAGTGGTTACACTTGTATTTTCTTCAGGAACCCTGTCCAATAAAGCTTCATGAATTGCCCTTTGGTACTGAAAAGATACAGATACAAGCTTGATAAGATTTTAAAAATCATAATGACCATTTGCTTCCATGTCTAATATAGCACATGAAACTAGAGATGAAACATTTCCATGCTCAGCATACCAAGCAGTTTTCTGGCATTTAAAGTACATAAAAATGTGATTTGTAAGTATCTGAATATATTTCATCGAGTCTTTCTCAAAATTTTCATACGTGTTAGCTTTCAAATTATCCATGAGAGGCTGCATTAGATAGGAGAATTAATGCTTACAGTTAGTCAAGGATAGAAGAAGAATCGCTGAAAGGAGAGGACGTTGTGATAATTCCTTTTCCATCCAGAACTTACAATGAGAAAGAATATGTAGTCAATGTGACAACACTAAATTGCTGGAACATAAAAACTTACCTGCAATGGGGAGCGCAGACAATCCCTAAAACCAAGCTGGCAAAAACAGTTTAAATAAGTTCCAAAAAGTTAATGGTAGGAAAAAGCTTACGTCATCATTTCTAAAACATGAAGGAATAGGTGAAAAGGAGAGGCATTAATCAACCTTCAAAAGTTCTTGCTCAGGAAGAGGATCCATTTTTTGGAAGAGAAAACCAATGTAGTCCAGATATGTCTTGAGGGGATGGGACGGATGACTAAAGGATGAGGGCACACCTGTAAGCACAACGACAGATACACAAGCAAACATTCAAACCTTCTAGTAACTGTTAAAATATCAAGACAAAGATTAAAGAATGGGACTAAAAAACTACAAGGGACTTACTTTGATTGTTAACATTAGAACCATTGAATGCTAAACCAGAACCTGTCTTGGGAACAGAGTGCAAAGGTTTGCCAGAAATAACAACCTGAGAACAAATTTCCAAGTACCACAGTGAGTTAATATGCAGTCTAGCAAATATTAAGGCCAAAGGTAATACACAACAAATTGAAATGCAGTAAAGTAAACAATGATAAGCAGAGCAATAGGATACAATAAATGAAGGCAAAGCCTTGGAAAGTATTAGTGAAAGTTGTTATCATGTACAAATGCAACATGCATACATTTTCCCAGTGATAAATACATTTAAAGACATAAAAAAAGATGATCTCAAATAAGGTTTGTGCATGACCACATGAGCAATTAAACAAAATGGTCCATCACTGGACTCTAATACCGCAACAAGCATGCCTAGGGGTAATAGTCTAGTATTTGATACGTTGATAGTTGAGCAATTGAACCAAAAAATATCCTAATATTCTTAATAGACTCGGAAAATAATGGAATGGCTTATGTACCTGAACTGAATGGTTCAAGAATGCAGTAAGGAGATTCTGGTGGCTCTTTGAAAGGCATGAATAACCTCGTGCATTTGTCAGGAAGCACTAGTAAATTAGCAGAAATTAATTTGGCATCCAGAAAATTAAAGAATATGAAACTGATTAAACAAGACAGAAACCAAACATACATTGGTACTTATCATGGCTGCTCTTACAGGTTCTCCAAACCAACGGCCAAGTGAGGTGATAGATGGTAAGGTACCCCTACAGCACAAGCAATTATTACTGTCAAAATAAAGCATGTGTTGTGAAAAAACTGAATGAAATTAAGGCACAATGGGCTGGCAGTTTGTGAGCTCACATTATATCAAGTGCTATTGACAACTGACTATGATGCTCGCGGAGTAGACGGAATGAATTCCAAACTTCCCAGGAATCAACCTGCAATCACATAGTCCCAGAAAAAAGTTAATGCCAAACTACATCTCCGGTGAATGAGGCTTGCATGTACAATTATGGTCCAAAACTTTTCAGAAGGAAAAAGGAAAATAACAATGAGCTTTACTCACAATTTTTCTAGAGTTTTCATCCATAGCATCCTCATCAGTCTTCACCAGTGGAATTCTAAGCCACAACTTTATTAACATAGAAGCAATAAGAATGTGAAGGTTATGACGAAGGCAAAGTTATAATTGGAAAAAATTTTATTAAAAAATGATAATATAGGCACCGAGTTTGGATAAAGTAACAAACCTGCATATTAGGAAGACCCTGTAAAATCTGGTTCACACACCTAGCATAGTTGGCGCAAGAAGTACTCTTAGGAGAAGGAAGAAGACAAGCCTACACAGACAATATAACATTATAACTCAGCAAGCTGTTCAAATTTTTCAAGACTTAAATTCCAAACCAGTACAACATCACAAACCTGCAATGAGAGATGGCTAGCCCATTCTATCTCTTACTTCAAAGAAGTTTCAGAATCAATACGTAGCGTCTCATCTTCAGCGTCCAAGTCAATCCAAGAACTAATTTTCCCTGGGAAAAGAACTAATCTTTATAAAGCAACCTCAAAGGGGATTAGAAAAATAAGAATGCCAAAGGGAAAGTTGCACAAAAACATCAAGCATCATGCAGAACAAGTAATTGCTAATATGACCATGGAAGTTATACAAATAATAAGAGATCATACCAATAACATGACTGCTCCACTGGGAAAGACACAAAACAAGGTCCGAAGAAGCAAATGGCAGAACAGGGGACGACCCACTAGCTTCTTTTTCCACCAAGCTTGGCCTATAAGTAGGATTCATCTGTACCACAAAGCATCAAAACACCTTCGTATCAGTACTAATAAAGGACTTCCTGCACATACAAATTGCTGCCTATACTTGGTCCTAACAAGAATCATGCACAACTGATTCCTCGAAGTAAGAACATAAGAAACGGAGTGCCTGCATGGATTGTAAACAGAATTTCTACATTTGCATCGGAAAAAAATAAAATGAAAAGTTAAGAATAGAATCAAGCAGGATACGCAAATGTTGGTGGCAGGGTACAAAGATTGCCGCCATAAGCATCAATGTAGGTGAGCCTACTACCATTCTTCACACATTAAAAAAATAAAAAACAGTGCAGAAAATGAGCTGCCTGCTACAATGTGAACGGCTAACTACCACCAATAAACATAACCAGGACGAAACAGAAAAGGGAGGAGATGGAGGACGCATGAGTACCAGAGGAGCAACAACAAAATCGAAGAAGCCATGGGAGAGGTTGGAGGTCAGAACGCCCGGCATGTCGTCGTCGAACTCCGTTTCCACACCGCAGTACCGCGATTCGCTCTTCTCCCATCCTTGCTTTTCACCTAGTGGCATTTTTTTTTTTCTTTCTTCTTCTTCTACTACTTCTTTTCTTCTTTGCTTCTTATGCTTCTTCTGCTCGGTTTCTTTTTTTATTACTTGCTTTGTCATTATGTCCTTGCTCAAGAATCCTATCTATCCCGAAGAAAAAAACAAAAGCAAAGCTGCTACTCTCCAAAACTTCAATTCACGAAGTTTGGACTGAGCAATATGGGCGGGCAAAGGGAACAGGCATACAGCATACCATGTTAGCCTTGAAGCCGTCACAGGTTGTACAGTTTGTTACTGAATGATAAAAACCTTTTTCTTTTCTTGCAAGAAATTGGCTCTTCAATGCTTCTTCAGGCTGGATGATTCCAAGGTCTTATCTTGGTTCCCAAGGTTTGTCATTGTAATTTTAAAACCTAAGAATGCGAAGAAGAGAAAAAGTTTTTATTGCTCTTGCTTTATTCTTGAAACTACCATTTCCAAGAGGCTTCCCCTCCCTGCCGCAAAATCATGGAAATGTGAAATATCAAAGAAGGGATTTCGGATTGGCTTTAAACTGGCGAGCCTTGAGATTTTCTTTTGGGCTGCACCTATTATAAGCCCAATACATAGTATTCGGGCCCGTCCTTGAATTCCATTACGGATTACGCATTTCTCTTCTCCACTTGCGTTCAGGCACGTCCTTGAATCCCCGTCACAAGGCACTTCTCTACTCTTGTATCCTTCAGTTGCCTTGCAATGTCAAACTTGCAGCTTGTAAGTAGCTAAGAGTAGTTTGCGTTGTTAGAAAAATTGGGAAATTTATGTTAAAGTTTGCTGAAAAGCATTTGCTAATGTAAGAACAGCTAGGAAACTGCCTCTATTAGAGTTTTAATCAAAATTTCTGGACTTGTCATCAACCTGCACGTTGCAAGTCGTTTACTCAAACTGGCATTAAATCTCTCAAGTTTTCTTAAATTCATTCCCACAACTTGTGTTTTGTTCCTCACTTGATTTTAACCTATGAGATTGGAAGTGTGTTTGGCCATACCTTTGGCATGTGTTACAGCAGCTATTTTTTGTACTAACTTATAAGGCACAGTAGATCACAAAAATTTGGCTTGAATCTTACTGGATAATTAATACTAAATGATGATGCACTTAGTCTGTTGATATATGTACTTTTGCTTGTCAGAATTGTTTATTATGGATGAAGAACTCAGTGTTTTAATTTTAATGATGAATGACCAACTTTTATACATGTAGAACTTTTACATGATTGGAAGAGACAAGAACAGAACCTTCTGGAGGGTGTTAAAGATTGATCGCTGCGAACCATCTGAACTCAATATAGTTGAAGATCCTACATCATACTCAGAAACTGAATTGTGTGACCTGCTGAGAAGAATATATGAAGGGAATAAGGCAACTGGTGGGATGAAATTTGTTTCTATTTGCTATGGTATAGTTGGTAAGTACCATCTACGAGGCGGTTCTATTGAACTTCTTTCTCTATTTAATTGTGAATTCTAATCTTTTGCTTCTTCTTAATAACCTAGGATTCATTGAGTTTTTGGGCCCCTATTACATGCTGCTGATAACAAAAAGAAGAAAGATCGGTGCAATCTGTGGCCATCCAATATATGCTATCATGAAGAGCGAGATGATTCCTATCGCACATTCTTCTGTTCGGTCCAATATGGCTTATTCTAAGAATGAGAACAGGTCTTTTGTTCATTCTGCATGTAAATGTAATATGTACTTGGTACTTCTATGGAGACCTATGGGATTAGTCATCGCAGTCTTCCATTGTTCTTCTTTTGTAATTAGACGCCCACTTCCTTATGATTCTGGTTGTCTCATTTTCCTTTCACAGTCCGTTTGGTATCAATTTGGAATTGGAATTGAATTCAAATCATTAAAAATTTAGAATTAGAATTCATTATGAAATCAATTTCCATGTTTGGTATACTTTCTAATAATGAGGAATTGAATTCAATTCTAATGTTTGGTATAAATCAAATTATCAATTGAATTGTTAAAATTACCTAAGTTGTCCTTTTACTAAAAAAACTAAAATAAGAGTATAGGGTCATTTTTGTCATTTAGACATACCAATACTTATCCAATGGAATTGAATTTCAAATCCTAGGTTTTGCTTGGATTTGAAATATTACAAAAATATTGCTCCAAAAATAAAAAATAGAATTCAATTCTTATTTTTAATGAAGTAGAATTATACCAAACTAAGGAATTGATTTCAATTCCATGATACCAAACGGAGGGTTCAATCTATTTTTTTGGGAGAAATAGTCTGAGTCGGGCATTTGCTATTAGAAGTAGGCAAGTTCAGCATTGTGGAGGTAACTTTTGTACTATTTTGTCATTACACCCTTCAGTGTTAATAGCCGATGCGGGCTTTAATGATTCAGACTTCTTATTCTCTGGTAATTATAGTTTTATTTGTGACAATTAGCAATAGATGTAGAGTATTAATTCTAAGCTACGATATATTGAATGTTACTGTTATATCCGTTTTAGTTTATTATGATGTGTAGAGGCTGTTTCCAGTTCATTTCCTGCATATGTACAGGGGCAAACTTCATTGCCGTTGTGATGTTTATGTAACATTTTGAATGACACAAGGTATCATCAGGGTTTCTGGGGGAAAAGTTGCTTTCTTTTTTCTTTCTTAGTTTTATTAACATCTTTCTTGTTTTCTGATTGATTTTTCTTGTGGTTAGAGTTATTATTGCCTCCACTGCTGCAAGAATATGCACTAACTTGGCTTGCCATTTTTTTCTCTTGATGATGGCGTAGATACAAGAAGCTCCTATGCACGGTGGATCTTACTAGAGACTTCTTTTTCAGCTATTCATATCATGTCATGCATAGTCTTCAAAAGAATTTATGTGGTATCGGGACAGGACTAGTTCATTACGAGACCATGTTTGTTTGGAATGAATTCCTGACCCGGGGAATTCGGAATAACCTCAAGAATACCCTGTGGACAGTGGCATTAGTCTATGGCTTTTTCTAACAGGTATGCTTTATTCAAAACTTGCTCTCTGAATATAAATGCATATGACTTTCAGCTGTATACCAGTAGTTCATAAGATACCAGTGATAAATGCAGGTTGTCTTTGCTGCTTTGTTGCAGCCTGAATGTAAATCTAGCTTTGCTCAAGTTACTGTAGTTCTTTGTGTCTCCCTCCTTTGGTTCTTTATCAGATGATGAATTTTAATTGCGATGTATGGTGGCCATATTTGCTTCCATCATTTCCATCTTTTTTGAGCTGCCCTTGAAGCTTTGAATTTGTATCTAGATTTTTGAGCTGAGCGCCAATGATGTTGCTTTGCCTGTTGCTTTATTTTTGAGAGGGTAACTCACTAGATTGGACCAACCACTTTCTGTGAGTTGAGCCATCCGCTATGATTTTCTCCTATCCTGCATATTGGTTTTGTGCATTTATTCTGAAATATTATCAATGTTGTTTTGTAAAATTGGTGGGTATTTTGTCTTAGTCTCTATGATTTCCTTCCTGTTTTTGATACAGGTTCAACTTTCAGTATGAGGCAGAGAGTTTATACTGACTCTGATTGCCAGAAGATCACGACATTACGCTGGTACCAGGTATGATTTATGGAAATTTCTTAAGCCTATGAAAGTGCAACTATATTTCTGCAAATTATAGCAAATGCATCTATGTTCATTTTTACTATTCTTGACTCTGTCTTTCTGTCCAAGTGTTGGGCCCGGTGACACTTTCTCGCGGAAATAATATCACCTCACAAGGAAATAAACAAGTGGAGGACAAAAAAGGATAAATGACACACAATATTTAACGTGGTTCACCCAAATACCAGGCTACGTCTATAATCCCGATCCCACCGGAAAAACTTCCACTATAAATAGTAGGCTTACAAGAGAGACTTCCCTAAATTTTAGGGGTATAACAAACCTAGAGTTCTACCCAAAATAGTGCCCCACAAGGTGTTTCCCAAGTATTTGTCAAAAATACCCCTAAGGTATTTTTTCTCACTATTTTGTCACTCCCTAATTTTAAGAAGGGAATTTTTCTTCTCAATTTTCTTCCCATCCACACACTCTCTCTTTCACTCTCTTATTCACAATTTTTGTGAATGTTGGGATGATTTTGAAGAGCAAATGAGGAGCCTATTTATAGGCACTCCGTAGGGACCAAATTGCAAGATTTTATAACTATAGGGACCAACTTGCAAAGCTCCACTAATAATGCTCCACTAACTCTTAGTGCTCCATTAACCTCTTAGTGCTCCACTAATTGGAATTAGTGGTGGTGGTGACCCCCCAAAGTGGCCAAAGTGGGAGGAACCAACAATTCTCCCCCTTCCGACTACATGTTGGGGGGATCCACCAGTCCAGCAGCTTCACGGCAGTATTCAAACTTCCCTCTTGGAAGTATCTTCGTCAGCATGTCAGAGCCATTCTCTTCTGTATGGATCTTCTCAAGTTGCAACGTCTTCTTCTCTAGTACATCCCTGATCCAATTGTATCTCACATCTATGTGTTTCGATCTGGAATGAAAAGAGGCATTCTTCGCAAGATGGATAGCACTCTGACTATCTCAAAACAATTGGTAACTGTCTTGCAAAAAACCAAGTTCAGTTAAGAACTTCTTCATCCACAACAAATCCTTGCATGCTTCCGTTGCCGCAATGAACTCGGCTTCTGTAGTTGACAGAGCAACACACTTCTGTAACCTTGATTGCCATGACACTGCTCCCCCTAAAAAATTAATCAGGTATCCTGATGTAGATTTTCTGGAACTAACATCACCAGCTATATCTGCATCAATGTATCCAACCAGCACCGGTTTGTCTTCTCCATAACATAAACACATTTTGGAGGTTCCTCGAAGATACCTGAGAATCCACTTGACAGCATTCCAATGCTCTTTACCAGGATTCGAAAGGTATCGGCTCACCACTCCAACTGCGTGAGCAATGTCTGGTTGGGTACATACCATGGCATACATCAAGCTTCCCACTACTGAGGCATATGGGATCCGCTCCATCACTTTCTTCTCCTCATCCGTAGATGGACTCTGCTCAGGGCTAAGTCTAAAGTAGTTAGCAAGAGGACAGCTGACTGCTTTAGCCTTATCCATGTTGAATCGTTGAAGTACCTTCTCTATATACTTCTCCTGAGACAGCCATATCTTCTTGGCTTGTCGATCTCGAATAATTCTCGTCTCGAGAATTTGTTTTGCTGGCCCCAAGTCTTTCATGGCAAAAAACTTGCTTAGTTGTGCTTTCAAGCTGTTGATTTTGGAGACATTCTGGCCAACAATCAGCATATCATCCACATAGAGCAATAGGATGATGAAATCATCGTCAGAAAATTTCTGGACGAATACACAGTGGTCTGAAGTAGTCTTCTTATAGCCCTGTTGCTCCATCACAGACTCGAACTTCTTATACCACTGTCTTGGAGCTTGTTTTAAGCCGTAAAGGCTCTTCCTCAATCTGCAAACATAATCCTCTTTTCCTTTCCGCTGGAAACCCTCTGGCTGCTCCATGTATATTTCTTCTTCCAAATCACCATGTAGGAAGGCTGTTTTGACATCCATCTGCTCAACCTCCAGGTTAAGACTCGTAGCTAATCCCAGCACTGTGCGGATTGAGGTCATTTTCACCACTGGTGAGAAGATTTCATCAAAGTCAATCCCTTTCCTTTGACTGAAACCTTTGACAACTAATCTTGCTTTGAATCTTGGAAGTGGATTGTGCTCTTCATGCTTGATCCTGAACACCTACTTGTTTTTCAAAGCTCTCTTGCCTTTAGGCAGCTTCACCAGCTCAAATGTCTTGTTCTCATGCAAGGATTTCATCTCTTCTCGCATGGCTTGAATCCACTTCTCCTTATGCTCATCACTAACAGCTTCATCTTAGCTTTCTGGCTCTCCCCCATCAGTGAGTAATGAATACTCGTTTGGAGAGTACCTAGTAGAGGGTTGCACGGCTCTTCCGGACCTTGTGCGATAAGGAGAATTACTTGATGGCGGAGGAGGGTCATCACTAGCTGAATCATCATTAGCTGCATCATCATTGCCATCATCTTCAATAGCATCTGCTGGCTCATCTTCAGTAGGATCATCTGGAATTTCAGGATGAATATCCTGAACATCATCTCCAACTTGTCTCGGCGTCTCTATTGAAGGTAACTGAAACTCCTCTAGATCATTACTAGGCTTCTCTGCTTTGTCAATGTCTTCTATGGTCTGATCCTCCATAAAGAGAACATCTCGACTTTTGATAAGCTTCTTCTCTACTGGATCATAAAGCCTATAGCCAAACATGTCTTGGCCATAACCAATGAATACACACTGCCTTGTCTTGGCATCTAGTTTGCTTCTTTCATCCTTAGGGATGTGAACATGAACTTTACACCCAAACACTCATAAGTAATCATAGAAAATGTCCCTTCCTGACCACACCTTCTATGGAGCCTCATACTGAAGAGGGACATAAGGTAAATGGTTCAGCACATAAGCCGCTGTGAGTAGTGCTTCACCCCAAAAGACCTGTGGTAACTTCGAGTGAGAGAGTAAGCATCTTGTTCTCTCAATCAAAGTTCTGTTCATCCTCTCAGCTAGGCCATTCAACTGTGGAGTTTTGGGTGGAGTAAACTGATGCCGAATACCATGCTCTTTGCAGTAAGCATCAAATGGACCT